>VKHL01000067.1:0-151137 GCA_015146655.1 Ochromonas danica | reverse complement strand
GTGTAGAAAGCAGGAATGCCAGCACCCGCGGAGCGCATCTTCTCGGCCAATGTGCCCTGAGGGACCATCTCCAACTCAATCTCACCCTTCTGCCACTTACCCACAAACAGCTTGTGGTCGCCGAGATAGGTGGTAACGATTTTTGCGACCTGGTTGTGAGTGATGAGCACTCCCACACTAAAGTCGTGGAAGCCTGCATCATTGCAGGCGACCACCAGGTTCTTCACGTTCATCTTGTGGATAGCTTTAATAGAGTTCTCTGGAACACCCGCAGCTTGAAAGCCTCCGAAGGCTATCGTCATGCCATCCTTCAAGCCCTGCATGGCCAACAGGGGGTCAGTGAAGACTTTCCCAGAGAGGAATCGCTTGGACCAGAGGCCTGTTTTCTTCAGGAGAGAAGAGGAGATCATGGGTGTAATAGTTTACGAAGGTTTGTCTCCAAGTTGCACAAGGTACTAATTACTACTATTTGTCATGGATCATGGACACAGTGTTTGTGGAGGGCGAGCTGTAGGACAGGAAGCAGCACAAGCAGGAAGTCAAGGCCCTGCCCGTCGCGTCACGCACTCCTCGCTTCCACATCATCTTCGCTTCGAAGGCGGTCGAAAAGTTGGTTTTTCGGACCTCTTTTCAAACGCCAAGAAATGGTAAATCGGGTAAATCGGGTAAACTAAAAGGGATCTGCAAAATAATGCAAATGTCAGAAGTCGAATCGAACGTTATCTCCAATGGAGAAAACTGCTCTTGTTGTCTCCTTGAAAAAGGCAACACTGGAAAAGAGGGTTTAGCCACCTATTCTACGTGAAATAACTTGTTTACATAGGTCCATAACTTACGAACAAAGTTAGGTCCCTCTATATAAGTGCTAAATAACCATCCTAGTACAACCAGTAGAATAGTTTGAGAATTCCAGCATCTACCAAACTGTGCTAAACAGACTGATGAAAACAACACAGTTAGACTTTACAAACAATTCAAACAACATCAAACCACCAACAAAAAAGAAAACAGCACAAATTTCAAACAGTGTGCCGAAAATTACAACAACAATAAATTACAAATTAAAGAACCTCTGGCTGTCTATCTGGCAGGTGTATCGAAAACACACAAAAACTAACTACAGAATACCTAATGCAAACCTACCCTCACCACCTTTGGAGTGGATAAGAGGGGCGAAGGGATTGTCCATTCAACCTATTGGAGGAAAGGCTTGAGGTTGGGAGAGACGGTGAATGGTGCGGCTGTCTTGGCGCGGATCTCCTCCACAGTTACGCCTGGAGCATGCTCCAGCAAGGTGAGACCTCCGCCATGATGACGATCGACGTGGAAGACTGCGAGCTCTGTGATGATCATGTCCACCACGCCCTTCCCTGTAAGTGGGAAGGTGCACTGCGGCAGGATCTTAGGCTTGCCCTCCGGGTCCACATGGCTGGCGGCAACGACCACCTGGACACAGAACACAGGCCAACATGTAAATCCAATTAACTATACTACCAGTGTCAATCCAAGCAAGATTCAGAAACCTTACCTTCTTGCAACTAGCCACAAGGTCCATGGCTCCACCGAAGCCTTTGACAGCTTTGCCTGGGATGATCCAACTTGCCAAGTCTCCATCGGCAGAGACTTGCAATGCTCCCAGAATCGTCATGTCAATATGACCCCCACGAATCATGGCAAAGGATTCAGAGGATTGGAAAGAGGAGGAGGTTGGTAAGAAGGTGATCGTCTCCTTCCCCGCGTTGACCAAATCTGGATCCTCCTGGCCCACTTGAGGATAGGGTCCGATTCCTAGAAGTCCATTCTCAGACTGAAGCACTACCTTAATGCCTGGTGCTCGATAGTTACACGCGACAGTGGGGATGCCAATACCCAGGTTGACATACATGCCATCACGAAACTCCTTGGCTACACGTCTGCCGATAACTTGGCGAATCTTAGTCGCTTCATCCTCCACACCTGCAATCTCGTTTTCGCTACCTGCATAACGAAGAAATTCGATACACCTGGTGAACTTCTGTCCTGTCAGCAACCGGTGGACATAGATGCCTGGGAGATGCACATTATCAGGTGGGATGGTGCCATTCTCTACCAACTCCTCCACTTCCGCCACACAAACCTTCGCACACTTCGCTGCATCCACATTGAAATTGCGAGCTGTTGCTCGGAATTGAAGATTCCCTTCACGATCCGCTCGCCAAGCCTTAATGCATGCAAAGTCTGCAGGGAGAGACTCCTCTAAGAGATAAGGGCGACCACCAAACACTCTCCTCTCCAGCTTAGGGGAGTAAGCCACGGGCTTCCCATCAGACGAGAACTTGGTTGGATAGCCACCTGTCTCGCGCAGAGTACCTACGCCGGTGGGGGTGTAGAAAGCAGGAATGCCAGCACCCGCGGAGCGCATCTTCTCGGCCAATGTGCCCTGAGGGACCATCTCCAACTCTATCTCACCCTTCTGCCACTTACCCACAAACAGTTTGTGGTCTCCCATGTAGGTAGTCATGATCTTCGCGGCATGGTTGTTGCTGATGAGCAAACCCACACCAAAGTCGTCGAATCCTGCATCATTTGTTAATAGGACAAGGTTTTTCAAATTCAATTTTTGCATAGCCTTGATAGAGTTCTCTGGGATACCAGACGCTCCAAATCCTCCGAAGGCTACCGTCATGCCATCCTTCAAGCCCTGCAAGGCCAACAGGGGGTCAGTGAAGACTTTCCCAGAGAGGAATCGCTTGGACCAGAGGACTGTTTTCTTCAGGAGAGAAGAGGAGATCATCGGAAATCGGCCAAGTGTGAGTTGCATATCGTTAACTTAAGCATTTGCTTTGCTCCAAAACCAAACACAAAACCGGGCATAAACCCATCGCAAACCCAACACCAAAACAAGCAAAACAAATGGCCACAGTTGGTAAAATTGTATTCCGAACAAACTGACCCTCAAATCTCAAAAACAAAATGTGACTAACGATCCAAAATAAAAGAAGCAAATGGAAAATAGTAAATAGACGATAGTGTATTATAGATTATCAAAAATGTCAATCTAAACTGTCTATCTGGAAGGTGTATCGAAAACACGCAAAAACTAACTACAGAATACCTAATGCAAACCTACCCTCACCACCATTGGAGTGGATGACCTGCAAAAGGAGAAAGGGATTGTCCATTCAACCTATTGGAGGAAAGGCTTGAGGTCAGGAGAGACGGTGAATGGTGCGGCTGTCTTGGCGCGGATCTCCTCCACAGTTACGCCTGGAGCATGCTCCAGCAAGGTGAGACCTCCGCCATGATGACGATCGACGTGGAAGACTGCGAGCTCTGTGATGATCATGTCCACCACGCCCTTCCCTGTAAGTGGGAAGGTGCACTGCGGCAGGATCTTAGGCTTGCCCTCCGGGTCCACATGGCTGGCGGCAACGACCACCTGGACACAGAACACAGGCCAACATGTAAATCCAATTAACTATACTACCAGTGTCAATCCAAGCAAGATTCAGAAACCTTACCTTCTTGCAACTAGCCACAAGGTCCATGGCTCCACCGAAGCCTTTGACAGCTTTGCCTGGGATGATCCAACTTGCCAAGTCTCCATCGGCAGAGACTTGCAATGCTCCCAGAATCGTCATGTCAATATGACCCCCACGAATCATGGCAAAGGATTCAGAGGATTGGAAAGAGGAGGAGGTTGGTAAGAAGGTGATCGTCTCCTTCCCCGCGTTGACCAAATCTGGATCCTCCTGGCCCACTTGAGGATAGGGTCCGATTCCTAGAAGTCCATTCTCAGACTGAAGCACTACCTTAATGCCTGGTGCTCGATAGTTACACGCGACAGTGGGGATGCCAATACCCAGGTTGACATACATGCCATCACGAAACTCCTTGGCTACACGTCTGCCGATAACTTGGCGAATCTTAGTCGCTTCATCCTCCACACCTGCAATCTCGTTTTCGCTACCTGCATAACGAAGAAATTCGATACACCTGGTGAACTTCTGTCCTGTCAGCAACCGGTGGACATAGATGCCTGGGAGATGCACATTATCAGGTGGGATGGTGCCATTCTCTACCAACTCCTCCACTTCCGCCACACAAACCTTCGCACACTTCGCTGCATCCACATTGAAATTGCGAGCTGTTGCTCGGAATTGAAGATTCCCTTCACGATCCGCTCGCCAAGCCTTAATGCATGCAAAGTCTGCAGGGAGAGACTCCTCTAAGAGATAAGGGCGACCACCAAACACTCTCCTCTCCAGCTTAGGGGAGTAAGCCACGGGCTTCCCATCAGACGAGAACTTGGTTGGATAGCCACCTGTCTCGCGCAGAGTACCTACGCCGGTGGGGGTGTAGAAAGCAGGAATGCCAGCACCCGCGGAGCGCATCTTCTCGGCCAATGTGCCCTGAGGGACCATCTCCAACTCTATCTCACCCTTCTGCCACTTACCCACAAACAGTTTGTGGTCTCCCATGTAGGTAGTCATGATCTTCGCGACATGGTTGTTGCTGATGAGCAAACCCACACCAAAGTCGTCGAAGCCTGCATCATTGGAGGCGACCACCAGGTTCTTCACGTTCATCTTGTGGATAGCTTTAATAGAGTTCTCTGGAACACCCGCAGCTTGAAAGCCTCCGAAGGCTATCGTCATGCCATCCTTCAAGCCCTGCATGGCCAACAGGGGGTCAGTGAAGACTTTCCCAGAGAGGAATCGCTTGGACCAGAGGCCTGTTTTCTTCAGGAGAGAAGAGGAGATCATGGGTGGAATAGATTGTAATCGGAAGCATGTTGCGGATTGTGGTCGAGCTCTACTGTGGTTGCAATGGAGATTCCACGAGAGCACTTCGCCAAAAACGGGGTGTTTGAAAGGAACAGAACAGGGGCGCTTGGGCTTGGGTTGGGCTTGGGTTGGGCCTGTGGTGTGCACCATGGGCCAGATGTCCAAATGTTCAGATGGGGTGGATTGCTCTATTCCCAATGTGATTTCGTGGTCCACTACATCGTGATGATTCCAAATAAGGAACTGTTGAATTGGTCAGAGCTGATTACTGAGAAAATCATAGTTTGGCTACCAATAGTCCAAGCACTGCTTTGCTGTGGCTCACCAGAGTAAGGTTTACAGTAATATGAACTACACTGTATCAGGTTAGGGGTGGTCAAGAGATCAGGCCAGCGTCAGGATCTTCAAGCTTGTTTATCGACATCAGGGGTTATCGATGGTTAGCACACGTTGGATCAAGTGACATCGAAAGAAGTGTGCAGCTAAATTACTACTACCTACCAGCGCCTCGAGTCAAAACACTATTACCTACAAGTAATTGGATTAGACTAGTCGTTGGGCGACTACCGCAGGCGACGGGTATAGAAGAGCAGATATCCAGCGCAAGATCGATCACCTAAGGGTCGACGTATACCATGGACCACGTCTTGTACCTCATTCCAGTCAACTTGTTGTACATTATGATCGTTGCACAGCCACCAGTGCGCATTCTCTTCGACGGGAGATTGACGAAGAGTGTAGTAATGTCCTCCCTGCCCACCACCATCATGAACCACTACAGCCGTGAGGTCATAGATCCCTTCCTCAGACATGGTCCCAGCAACCTCTTCAGCTTGGAAATGATACCGAGTCAGGTTCAGCGTAAGTGGCACTTCGACACGATTTCCCAACTGGAGAAGGGAACAGCAGAACAAATACTAAGAGAAGAAATAATCTCAAAACGACAAATAAGCAGTTACTGACCTTGATAAGACGAGAGGTCTGTAAGTCAAAGGAGAACCGCTGCAAATGAATGGTCAGGAACTGCGGGAAAGAGGCCATGTAGAGGGTCTTCTCAGCATCCTGCAACCCGTGCTGTGGACAGCGATAGCGTTCCTCACCAATTAGTAGCTCACCGTCGAAATAGGCATCGAGAGCATCCTCCAATCGCTGGCTCTGCGAGATGTCGAGGGAGAGGTCGAAGTTGCTGACCCTCTTCTCGTTCACGTGGTCGTGCTCCAGGCAACGGATGCGCTGCAAGGTCTGAAACATAAGCAAGCTGGTGGCATTTTTCACCCCATCAGCTTTGCTCTCGCTGATAGCATTGAGCAGACGCAATAGCATCTCCTCAGCATCCTCTTGCAAAGTAACATCCAAGTCTAATGCGCGCGCCAGCTCCACAGGCTTGATCTCCATTGAGCCTTCTCCGCTAGCTGCTGGAGAATGGAGACGGTTTAAGAGGTAGCACAGCTCTGAGTCCACTGAGGAGTCTTGCTGTGTCGCTGTTAGGGTGGAAGACGCGGCCAGCAGACCCTCTCGGAAGCTTGCCAAGGCATCGAGACTTTGCAGAATAGAGTTCAAGTAGCAGGTATTATAGAGGTTCGTGATGCCGCGAGGAGTCACCGATGGAGCACCAGATGAGGTGGTGGTGTCATCTGGCGGCATGCTGGCAGCAATTGGCACAGGTGGGGCAACCTCTGCCACAGCTGCGGCTTCGGAGGAAGAACGGCTCTTAGAGAAGAGCCCCAATCGCCGACCAAGGCTCCCTAATATAGCATCTGTTACTAAGAGCGAAGCAAGAAATGCAAATAGTAGGAGAGCAATTCTCATCTTCAACCAGCGGTCACCTGGAAATTGATTTCTTTCAATCACAGCCTGCCCAGTGGCAAGCGGGAAAACGAAAATCCCAAACTCCGAACTTGTAGAGAAATCAACGACCAGAGATAAAACATGACGTGGTTGATCGTCGCTCTGCTTGGCCTTTTCCTCATCCTGCCATGTGATGCTCTGAAGACAGCTGTAATAGGTGCTAGTGGAGGGGTGGGACAATGGGTGTCACACCGTCTCTTAGAGAGAGGTCTTCCTGTGGTGGCCTTGGGTCGCAATGCCATCAAACTTGCAGAGCTGCCGCTGCTCACTGGTGCTACCTTTGCAGCCTATAATGCTTCTCAACCAGAAGCTTTGGCAGAGGCCTTGAGCGGCTGTGAGAATCTCGTCATCAGTGTGGGCACCAGCGCCTTTCCCTCCGGGGCGTGGGCCAATGGCAATACCCCCCGCGCCGCTTGCTTCGACTCTGTTCGGACTATCCTCGATGCCGTCTCGCTGCTGGGTCCCAATGTGATCAAAAAAGTGGCGATGGTATCGTCAGCTGGTGTCGATCGCCGCGACATCTTCCCCTTCAAAGTGCTCAACCTCTGCCAAGTGCTCACAGCGAAGAAAGATGCCGAAGACCTCCTCCTTGCCCGGGCCGATCGTTTAGGCTACCTTCCCATTATTTGTCGGCCAGGTCGACTGGTTGGTCCTCCTTTCACGAACAACGATCTCACCCGATTGCTGGCCAAACAGCAAGACCCAGAGATGCGAGGTCTTGTTCTGGACCGCAGAGACGTGCTGGCTGGTGATGTCGACCGCAGCGATGTGGCCGAGTCGATCGTTCGTCTCTTACTAGCAGAAGACGTGGCTGAGAGAGAGGTGGTCTACAGCATTGTCAATGGACCAGGGGCTGGTCTCTCAGCAGGCACTGCAGCAGCTGCTGACGTGTGTTGGACAAAGCTTCTCACTCTCTTCACAGTCTCGCAGGAGGATATGCTGACCACTCGCAGGTCATAACTTTGAATGTTGCTCGCTCTGTTTTGATGGTTATGAATCATCTGATGTAATGTAGTGTATTTAGTGAAGATTGTATTCTGCTAAGTTAACGTTCTTCTTAAGTTAATCACGATGAGAGAGAGGAAGACAGACCAGTACATCGTTATGAGAGATTGACCACATCGATGCTGAGGATCGTCCGTTCAACTGGTTCCTTTCTCTTCTGGACTCTCGTGTCATGGTCGTGCTGTTTGCTTCTTTCCTTGGCCTCAACATTTTGGCCCCTGGACCTCTCCGCTCTGCCCCCTTGGCTGCGCCTGTTGCCCCTGCAAACCTGGCTAGTCCACCGTCTCCATCACGTACAAGCTGTATTGAAAGCACGCTCTTATAAAGAGGTCGCGCTGCTCTTCTTCTGGGACGCCACATGGCAGTTTAGGGCCTGTGCCAGGGAGATCTTCTTGGTCCTCTTCTTCGCTCTTTTCGGACCACTCATTGCGGGTGAGTGAGTTGCGAAAATTCTCTTCTTTGCTGTGCTCAACTGACTGACTGAGTGGATGGGCGGGCAGAGAGTTTGGAGGATTGGCTGCCGGGCTGGCTGCGTCGCTTCTTTGTCTTCGTCCGCAATGCTGGCAGAGGGCGGAGGGAAGAGCGCAAAGAGCGCGACGACCTTTGGGATGACAGCTTGCCTCCGCCTCTAGAAGATTGCGGTGCCGTGAGCTGTCCCCGTGGTTTTGTTTTTGACCCAGTCTTCGGGGTGGTGGAGGAGGAGGTGGCAGGGCTGTGGCGAGTAGAGGCTCTGGCAAGGGATAGCAAGCGATTGGAGGCGATCGGAAAAGCCAAGAACAAGATTCTCCCCCCAGTTCGTTATAGCGAGGAGAGCTAGTGTGGCATGTGTGCAAGTGCAAGGGATAGGAAGGGAGGGGATAAGAGGAGATGGTGTATATAGATGATGTGACTGACTGGCTGGCTGGCTGGCTGCTGGGTGTATATATCATAGGCTATGATATCATAGTCTATCATATCATAGGAAAGTGTTTCTCCTCGCTGCTCGTCGATTAGTATGTACAGTTAGTTTAATTCAAACACTCATAGTATATATATGCCATGGGCTACATCGTGCTAGTGATGGGATGGTAGGTGGTTTCCAATCCAAACCCTTGCAAGTCGTGGCTCTCCTGCAGTTCGAATGCTTGTCGTCCCTCTGTCAAGTGCAGGACAAGAAAGCGCGTTTGACCACACTGATCGAGCAGCAGAGCATCATGGTAGACAGGCACACCCATCCATAGACCTACCGTAGGCTTGAGGTGAACTTGTGCTGCGACTGTGGCGAAGGCGCTGGCGAAGGTGTGCAAGACGATCTCACAGCGCGACAAGGCGAGCCACTCGAGAAAGGCGAAGTACATCCCTGTGTGACTCTCTCGCTCCAGACTGCCAGTCAACGTCAATGCGGCATCTCCCCACCTCTCTAGAAGCATCTTCTTCACATGGTCGCTGTTCGAGGCAATGAGAAAGCGAACTGGAGAAATAGGGAGATGTGGGTGGACACGGCGAAAATGATCATGAATACGGCCTATCAATGAGGAGAATGCATCCACTCCCGCTCCCTCTCCGAAGATTGACTTCCCCGTCGAATCGTTTCTCCGAGGATTGTGTGGGTCGGGCACGGCGGGGTAGTCGTGGAGAGGGTCGTGGATGCGCACATGGACCCCCACTGCCATCCGACCAGCAAAATAAGTCTGCATCACCTTGTCTATCGCTTTCTTTGCAGCAGGTTGAGGAACAAGAGAAGAGAGGAAGGCGGACCGTCGCGCTAGATGGACCTGGCAGGGTGTGTCCAGCACTTGCAGCGACTGCAGGGAGGCGGTCACCAAGACCTGCTCCTCTAGCAGCAGGAAACTCGGAGGTAACTGCGCTATCCCCTCCTCAATATAGACCGCCTTGCCATGGATGTCACTGTGCTGGGCTGCCTCCAGAGCCAGAGCCACGCCATCGTTGCCGAAGGGCAGCGCCTGGGGCAGCACGAGCAGGTCAGCAGGGCCAGCAGAGAATATGTCGAAGAAGGATATGTTACAATCTCTCGTCGCACGCCAGCTAACAATGAGCTTTCTTCGAGATCGCTGGCTGATCACATACCAATCTGCCATGGCGCCGAGACGACTGCCCAGGCCAAGATGATCGATTAACAAGACCAGGAAGCGCTCCGTCGTATTGACTCGAAACAAGGAGCCCACGTCAAGCACAGGTGAGAAGTCAAGAGTCAGGACATTCTGATGTTGTATGAGAAGGCAGAAGAGAAACAGCAAGAAGAGCATCACCACAGCATCACAACAAGATCATCATGAGCGGATTCGATTGAGAAACAGTTTGAGAAACAACTTTTCATCCACACACACAGACAGCATTTATGGGATCGAGGGCAATCCCGCATCATCACTGAGAATGAGAATCAATCATGTTCTTTGTCTTCACCCAGCGACTTCCAGGAAGGGTTGGGGTGTTAACAAGGCGCAGAGGGTTGGCCACATTCTCCTTCCCATCTCTTCCATCCAGAAAGAGACTGCTGTGGATCACTGGAGCAGCTGTGGGTGGAATGCTCTTGGTGGGTGGGATCATCTTCCTCGCTCCGCCAAATGCCCATCGATATGTCGGCCTCCAGTTCATACCACCAAATGCATCTTCCCAGCAGTTTCATGACGTAACGGGAAACCAGAAAACTCCTTATATTATTCGCAGCGACATGGTCTCCCAGCTGGACGCCTTCTTGACTGCGAGAGGGAACCATGCTATTCTCGCAGGAGCCCAAGGAACTGGTGAGTAACTCCAAGAGCACTCTCTCGTTGTCAGCAGCTAATAGCGCCTGAATAGGAAAGTCCTCGTTAGCGAAATATTATGCTACCAAGAGAGAGGGCGTCATTTATATTCGTGCCTCCTCTATTGGTCACGAATTTGCGCATGCCATTGCGGAGGCGATTAGCACTGGACCAATTTACGATGGTCACTGCTGGGCTGGTTTGCTGCACAAAGCGCAAGTGCAAGGACTGGACTGGGCTTCCTATCACACGGATGATCTGCTGCCTCTTTGTAAGAAGCAATTATTCGAGGCTGCAAGGGTATACAAGGATAGTACAGGCAAGACCCTCGTTGTTTTCTTTGACAACCTCGACATGGTTTACGCAGCATCGAAGCCCAGGATTTGGCAGCAGTTGCTGGAGATGATCAAAGAAGCTGCCGTAAGTGACCGCCTCTTGATTATTCCATTTCTAGATAGCTTAGTTGTGATCGACTTTTATCACAGGATACGAAATTGATCCGCTTGGTGTTGGTAACTAGCCTTGAAAGTGACTTTGGGATGTTGAGAAGTCATTCATCTTTGGGCTGGACTATTGACCGGACGCTGGAAATGATTGACCTCACTCCGAGTGAAGCACTCCTGTTCATTAACATGAAGTGCGATGAAGATCTGATGGCTGCTTATGCTCCAGAGGAGATCGAAGCTGCTGTGAGAGAATTATCGGGAGGACGAGTAGCTCTACTGTTAATGCTCGTTAATGCCATATTTGACGGACAATCTCTGCAAGGTAAATGAAGCAACCGAAATCCAACTCGTTTATCTTACAATTTCTACGTTTTAGTCATTCGCAACAAGCTATTCAGCCAGTGCGAGGAAAGCTTCCATGAAGCTGGCATGGTTTTGAGTACAGATCGGCGCTTCGCCTCTCGCTGGAAGCTTGCCAGCCAACTACTTCAAGCTCCTGACAAGAGGGTACAGATGATCGTGGTGAGAGCTCTGCTCCAAGAACAAGATGACCTCGACAAAGATCCCTCGTGGAGTAAGGTCTTCTGTCTGCACACAGACGGCTCAGTCGCTTTCCAGACTGCCGCACACGAGACCTTCGCTCGAGAGAGACTCGCAGCCAAAGACAGTCAGAAGTAGTTAGACCTTCCGCTTCCGCTCTTGCCATGCTTAAGCCTTCTTTCTTCGCTTTTCTTCTGGAGCGCGTCGATTTTCCCTCTCGTAGAAACGTTGAAAGACGCGAACCGCTTCGGTCTTGAGGACGCCAGCCTCCACCTCGTAGCGCCCGCCGGCCATGGAATGATCTGAATGCACAGAGAGAATAGAGCCATTTCCTCCAAAGCGGTCATTGTGGCAGCCGAAGTAAACCTTTCGGATGCCCAGCAGTGAGAGCGCGGCGGCGCACATGATGCACGGCTCGCAGGTGACGAAGAGCACCGCCTCCCGCAGAGTGGAGGCCGGCAGACCACGCTGCAGAATAATATCATCAATAGAGACCAGCTCGGCGTGCCTCGTGGCATTCATGGACGCATTGGTTTGATTGTGTCCTCGCGCCAAGATGGTCTGCAGATTGCTGTCCACGAAGACGCAGCCAACGGGCACCTCTCCGCACTGTAGTGCCAACTCAGCCTGATCTAGCGCCTTGGACATGAAGTAGTTCACCTTATCAACCATCTCAAGCCCTTTGACACTCAACTCCTCCTCCATGTTGATCGACTTGTCTCCTCCCTCCATTTTGATCTCAACAGCGCGTTTGTTGACAAGAAACGAGTTTCTAGAAACAGCAGCCACAGAAGTCTAGAGTCCCAGTAGTCTAGAATCTGGTCCACAGTACGGTACTTGTACTGTAACGACGACTTGATTGTCTGTAACAACTAGGCCTATTGTCTGTATTAGGCCTATACAAAGCAAACTTGGTTAGCCGGAGAATTGATTACTTCCTGATAACATCGAATACAGTGAATACAGTCAGTCAGTCAGCCAGTCATTCGTCGATCTTTCTATCTCTATCCCACTAGTAGTTGTCAAGAATACTGTACCTATCCTATTGTCTGGTCTACGCTAGACTAATCCTATTAATCGCTTTGATGCCTCGCTATGGACAAACTGCTTGAAGTCCGCTCAGCGCGCAGCTCCTCTCTGAGCTGAGTCAGACCTTTCATGGAGCAGGTGATGGTGGCGGGGACCTCCTCGAGATCTCGAAAGACCTTGAAGCGCACCTCTTCAGCCTCGGGCGAGCACTCCAGGATGATCGTGCTGGCATAGGCAGGCCACAGAGAATGCACGCTCTCCATCGACAGCTTTCTGCCCAGAGGCCCACGCACGCAGTTGGGCTCTCCCAGGGCGATGAGGAAGGCGAAGAGGTTGATGTCGTGGCCGCTGTAGAGCATGAAGTGACTGCTGGAGGGCTGCGCGAGGATGGTCTGCAGGTCCTTCAGCAAGCAGTCCAGCAGTCGGTCCAGGAAGAACCCCAAGTGCTCTTTGTCGCTGTAGTAGGACCAATAGCGGAAGATGAAGTGCTCCAGAGCGACCTGCTCGTGTTCCCGCAGAGCCTCCAGAGCATTCAACGCTGAGGCTGGCATCTCCTCTCGATGAGTTGCCCCACAGACAAAGAAGTCGAAAGCCATGGGCCAGTCAAAGCCGTAAGGACCTCTCGCTATTAGCACATCAACAATCACAAGATAGTCCTTGTGTTAGGAGAGAGTGGGGGAGGAGGAGGGACTATACCTAGCTCGGGGATGGCACGGCTAAGCTCTGCTTGAGCTTTGATCACTTCTTTCTTGTTCGCCTCGGATCGGTAGGCATCGGAGAGAAGGACTTTGTTGATGATGTGGTTGGTGAGGGCGGGGTGCGAGTCGTAGAAGGTCAGCGGGCAGGCCTGGCGGTCCTCCACCGCGATGCCCACGGCACGGCCTGCCTGCTGCACGGGATGAAGAGAGGAGATCCCGTCGAGAAGACATTGCGCGGTGATCTGAGTGCGGCGATAGTTGGAGGCCAGCACCTTCAGATGCGCTCCGCTGCCCAGGCAGATGTGCTCTGCTATGGCGGGGAAGCGCTGGCCAATGCGCTGGCCCACCTCTCGAGCATAGCGAATGCCATGCGTAGTGATACTGCCGAAGGGATATCTCGCTTGATCATGAGGGATGTCGTTGTAGACGTGCGAGAAGACTGGGAATTTGCGGAAGAGTGGCACGAGAGAGGGATGAGAGTGAGGCAGAGTGAGTGGAGACCATATCTTGGCATCAGAAGGGAGTAGCATGCGACCTGGTGCTCGTTGTCCATGTCTGCAGAGCACTATATAGCTCTTGGTCGCCATCGCTGGGGAGGTTGGACCAGTTTCGTTGTGAGCGGCAAGATTCTTATTAAGTTCATGTTCGTTAACTTAATAAGAGAGGAATAGCGTTAACTTAATAAGGGCGCTGCTCCTCTCTCTGTATGTGGAAGTGTGGGAGTGGGATATGAAATTCTGGCAGTGCGGCTCTGTCAGTCTGTGTGAGGTAAAAGAAAACAGTTCAGCCAGTGATCGTGATGATCTTGTCCTGCACTTTCTGCATGCGCTGTGTCAGTTGATTGCCTCCTTCTCGAAGCCTTGCTATCTCCTTCTGAAAAGCCCTCCCTGCTCTTTCCTTTTCTTTCCTTTCCTGAGCCCTCCCCGACCCCGAGATGGGAAACACCCTGGAAGCGCTCTGTCAGCATCGCAAAGAGCTCGCTTGCTTCCTCTCCTTCGTGTGCGCTGTGGTTGTCTTCCGCGTCTGGATCCTCATCATCGCGGAGGGTGACATCTACTACGAGGTGGGGGCGGCGCTCATCACCGCAGCCCTTCTGCTCGCCATCTCTCTGCGCATACGGCGATGTAGAGCGATGCGGGAGGACGAAGATGAGGAGGGACCGCAGCCGCTCATTCGAGTGGACGGGCTGGACCTGTCTGGCCGAGGCCTCGGTCCCGACGCCCTTCTCCTCCTGCCGCGAAGCACCTGGAAGGACGGCCAGCTCATCGCCCACCCCTCTGTGGATGAGGAGGCGGGGATAATTGTCGGACCTTTGGCTGCGAACGCGCTATCACCAGGAGGTGCGAGAGGCGGGGGCATCTACCAGGACGTCGACGAGGTGGGGCAAGGCAGTGGCGGGAACTCTCCTTGCTCTGGCGTCAACATCTTGGCCTTGACTAGCTGCCCCATCTGCCTGGCAGACTATGTCAATGATGATGTCGTGCTGAACCTTCCCTGTGGCCACTTCTTCCACGAGAGCTGTGGGGGTCAGTGGCTGCGGCGCAAGGCGGACTGTCCGCTCTGCAAGGCGTCCGTGCGCTCCTCTGTCCATGACACTATTGTGGGTACCACGGGCACTGGAGGCAGCGGGGCAATATATACCAATGAGGAGAATTCCTTTTTCATCCATAACAACATCGTTTACCACTCGAGCGAGGACATCGTATTCTCCACTGCCAGCCCTGCAGTCAGTCCTGTATTACCTCAGCAGCAAAGCAGCGCGGTGGTGGCAGTGACTGGAGCAGATAATCAGGTCTGAAGAGGAAGTTGTAGTGAAATAGTGTGTCATATGTAAGTAGCACCCATGGAGCACTTGCTCCGTGAGGCTTCTGTTCTGTATGGGATGAGTTGAGTTGACTTTTTATCTCGAATAAAGCTTAATAGTAATAATTTTACCGCTTCATGCAATGGTTTATTAGGCGACTTCTCTAACGCTGAAAACATATCCCAAAACAAATAACATAGACTCTACCGGTATCTATATGGTCTATCTGCCTATCCGTCATGTTTTATGTTTGAGGGCAAAAGTTTCGACAGCGCCCACCCGGATTTGAACCAGGGACCTAGTGAGCTGCAATCACTTGCTCTACCACTGAGCTATAAGCGCGCGCGTTCGTGCTGGCAGTGTAAACTATATGTAATATAAAGACTAGCAAATTCTCGGTGCTTTCATTCATTCACTTTATTTGTTCTTGTTGTGTATTGATTGATGAAGAGATCTGAAGGGAAGGAGCAAGAAGAGTTTGTCTGTGTAAATATCCTTCCTCGATTGTCAGACTTCTTACGATCAACATCTTTTCGATCTTCTCTGGAGCGATTCCAGGCGAAGCACAGCGAGAGCTTCTTGCGGCAGGAAGAAGAGAAGAGTGAGGAGTTCTCGCACGACCAAAGAGAGATCTATGACGCCTACCAGACCATGCTGGAGGAACTGCTGGAGAGGTTCGCAGAGCAGGAGGAGGTGAGCGTGCAGGAAGTCTTCCAGAACTGCAAAGACGCTGTGGACGGACGCTTTGCGCCACTTTTCGCGGAGGACGAGAACAAGTGGATCGTCGACATGCTTCTGGGATACATGGACTTCCAGCAGTTCTTGGAAGATATGCTACAGGCTGCTCGGCGAATGTCGAGGAAGTAGGAGGAGGTTCGCTGCAGTATGTCAACAACTTACTAACACATCATATAACAATTAAAACAACTAGAGCTGCTGACCAGACAAGCGACGGGTACCCGACGGGTCCAGCAAGACATTTATCACTAACAACACCGCTGTCGGTTCACATCAAGAAAGAAAAGAAAAGGGGCTGCAGACCATTAGGAGACAAGACAGCCTGGCCTGCTCTAGCTTGGCTCAAATGGTAGGGGAAGGGAAGGGAAGGGAAGGAAAGAGAGTGAGTGCTTGCTGTCTATCAGAGGAGAGAAGGGGATGTAAAGACAGAATAGAAAGAGAAAAGTATAAGAGCAAAACTGGACTGGTGTAACAAATAGCGAACGCGGAGAGAGGGAGGAAGTCCTCTGGCTGCAGCTGACAGCTAACAGCTGACGTCTAGCAACCAGAGGCCCATGTCAACGCCAATGGCTGCTGCTAAGCTGCTGCAGGTCATCAACAGGTATCCTGCTGTGAGTGCGGGGCAGCTGTTTGGTCAAGCATGACCCAACGCTCAGGATTCTCCCTGGGCCTCAGCTTGGTCATGACAAGCTCTTCCTCGGCAGCAATCTCTTCTTCCTCTCCTCCTTCCCAGCCTTCAACATCCAGCAGGTCAGAGTCATACACCGCATCCAAGATCTGCCGAGGATAGAGGAGAACAGAAGATAACCACAACTACTCAACAGCAAGACAATATAGTATAATCCAACATACCATGTCTGCATCAGCCTGGAGGTTGACAATTCGTCTGAACTTGGCGATCTCGCTCAACTCCACGAATCCGCGTTGGTCCATGATGGATCGCAAGTACTTGTCACGTTCCAAATTGGCTTCGCTGAAGTAATATTCACTGTCAGGCAGACAAGAAAGCGGTGAGCTCGGCATTCTAACAATATGACAGAAGACATCTCTTACATTTGCTTGCGCACCATGTCCACGATATCCTCGCGATTGAAAGCAGCGCCAGCTACCATCTGCAGAGACAAGGGTGTCAGAGGAGCTATTTGACTCATCGAAAGAGCTGATTCGATCCTTACCGAGGGGATGACTGTCATTGGCAGGGCACCCAGAGGAGAGAAGAATACCGGCGGAGGCGACAACTCCGTGGGACTAGCATCTCCCGCGTTTTCCTGGAAAACACTGTGACCAACAGCAACCGGAGATGGTAACAGCCATGGTGGTTGCACTACCAAGAGGCCGGAGTCCATGGTCGGCACCGTGGGAAGAGCCGACGGACTAACTACACCAGATGCAGCAGCGACTTGTGGTGGGTAGTAGAATTGCTGGATGTTGGCCAGGTAGTGCGCCATTGCAGCAGCTTGCTGAGGATCTGCTGCCATTGGCAGCGGCGGAAGAATGAAGCCAGGCGAGCCACTGTCGCTTAATGAGCTAATCTCTGCTTCGTCTGCCACCGTAGTATTAGTAGATGGCAAGACTGGTAGAGTCTTGACTAGCTCCGTGGAGGGATGTGTCGACGAGGTGGCCACTCTTCCTTCAGCCGTGGATGGTACGGCATTATCTTGTCTTCCTACACCGGAGGCACTTGGAGAGGAGGAAGGCAAGTTCTTTGCTACCACAGCAGAGTAGCCTCTTAGAGAAGGTCCAGAACTGTTAACAGCAATGGGCTTCGATGCAGAAGGTGGGACTGGGTTATTGACTGGGGGATGCTTATCTACGGATAGATTTCGTCCACTCGATGGGGATGGTAACGCATGCGAACGTTTATCAGTCTTCTTGTGACCTGACAGCACCTTGTTGTGAGGCTTGGAGAAGGAACTCTCTGCCTCCTTACGCTTCGCCTGCTGTCTGAGTACTGCTTGCGCATTGCGGTCGAGCTGGGAAGGCTTGCTTTGGTTGGATTGGTTGGCTGTCTGGTGATGCTTGTTGTGTCGAGTGGGAGCCTCTATCCAACCTTCTTCTTGTTCCAGCACGTCTAATGGCAAGTAGTCGTCTGGAAGATAATCTGCCTCACTGTAGCCGGGGAAAGGTACTCCGGAAGAGGTACAGGTTGTCGTGGACGACGAACGACTATTGAAGCATTCGCTTGGACGTGGGAGGTTTTCATTTCGATCGATCGTTTCTTCACCCGCACTTGTCTTCTCCTCTTGGAAGCCGTCGAAGGGAGACGGACATTCGGGCTTCTCAGGCTTGATGGTGGGATGGCCATCGGAGGTTTCAACAGAAGCCACGAACACTTTCTCATCTGACAAAGTTATCGACAAGTTAGTATCCACTGGCGGAGAGGAGATTTGCGGTTCTTCTTGCAAGTGAGCAGCATCCAGCTCAAGAGTTGGAGACTGTGCAGGAGAAGGGATGATTGTACTGGATGCTGAAGGATTTACAGGTTTGTGACGCTTTCGACGGCAATGTCCGCGCTTGACAGACTTATTCACAGCATTATCTTCTTGTGGGATCTGCTCTTGGACGGGCGAAGGTTGGGATTCTTCATTTGACTCCATCTGAATGGACGTCGTATCCACTCCACTCACATGCACTGACTTCTTCTTAGCCCCAGTCACCTTCACCTTACCCTTCCCGTTGCTAGCATGGTGCTGACTGAGTTCCGTGAGAGCATCGACATTGTTAGATCTCATCGATGAAAGATCATGTTGGTGGTGACGCATCCGAGCAATCCAATTGAAAACAAGAGATTCCACCAAATGGTATCGACGGATGATTTCCACCCAAACGACGTGAAGATCTTCTAAGACAATTTGCTTGATCACGTGCACCCTGCCTTGCTCTGAGGGCTCTGGGATCTCTTTCGCTTCGACTTTTCTGGAGGCGATGGGCGGGCGAGAGAGACGACTGGGTCGAGTCAGAGATTTGTGTGTTGGATGAGAATGGGGACTGGAGCGCCTGAGGTAATGGCCACATAGCACTGCAAGACCCAGTAAGCTTGCGACTATCCCGCCAAGTTGCATAAGCCAAGTCGCCCATGTCCTTTGTCGCTGCGCTGAGGACGAGGCATTCGCACTACTGGATCCAGGGGAAGAGGGCTTGCTTCGGCGACTTTCAGCGCGACTCTGACTTGCTCCGCTTCCTCTTGTTTTCGATTTTGAATATGATTGAGAGCGCTGGGCATGTCTTTCTTTCTCTCTCTGAGCAGCAGCAGCGGCCGCCTTTTCCTTCTCCTCCACGGCGGCGAAAAGAGCTTCTTCCTTCGCCTTGCGTTGCTCGATTCCGTGCTCGAACTCTGTCAAGATAGAGGAGAAGGAGCGAGGATAGCCCAGAGTCTCTTCGAGAGGAGAAGTATGAGCAGGGGCAGGAACACCTGCTTGCTCAGCCAGATGAGCACTTTGCAGCGCCTCGAAGGGAGTGTGCGCCATTTCCAGAGGATGGGCGCTGCGCAGAGTAAGCACATACTCTTCACCATGGTCAATCAGGAGATTCATGATATCAAAATAATGTTCAGCTTCGGCACGGATTTGTTTGACCAACGCAACGCGCATGCTAGTCAACTCATTAGCGAGGTCAGTCTTGGCCTTGAATGTTTGAAGATAATGCTCGATGATCTCTTCAATGTCATTTTGCACCCGTAATAGAATGCTTAGTCTGGATCGATTGGTGCCGAAGAGAATGAATTCGTCGACAGCAGGCTGCAGGACATCTCGTACCTTCTCGAGAGCCAGCCAAGATCGTTTAATCTCTGAGGCAATTTGCTTTCGCCTCATAGGGCCCAAAAGAATAAACTTCTTGATGAATGACATCTGCTTGGCATCTGTCGCTAAAGAGAAATGATTTAACAGTATTTGGAGGGGTGGGACCATCTGCAGAAGCTTTTGCCCAATCTCGCGAAGGTGGGCGATGTCACCTTCTCTTTCGTACAATTCCCCCAACGAAGCAAAGCAATCCAACCAACCCTGCAACAAACCTGTAAGCAATAGTCACCAATCAACAAATAGTTTACTCAAGACTTACGTCGGAGTCGATACTGCGCCAGGCAGACTTGTATTTCCACAAAGCAGGACAAGAGAGTTCCAATTCGAACTTCGCTTGTTGATAGTCATCAGCTCGCAAGAGCAAGTGACCTATGAGGACTCGAATGGAGGCAATGTTGTGCACAATATCCTCAAACAACTGCAACTGCAAGGAAGAGGAAAGGTCAGAGAGAGCAAGACAAGACACTAGCTGAGGTCTGAAACATCTAACCTGCGAAGTGGAGCCAGGTGCAATGGCTCCTTTCAATCGGTCTTCCATATTGGCCCATCTGCGCACTACGCTGTGCAACTTCTGGATCTCTGCAGTCTCCAGCAATGCTTTGGAGTCGTGGAAGGGCAGATTACCATCTTCGATCTTCTGCAGAGCATTGGTCAAAGCCGTTGTGGCAACATGGGATTCATAAGACAGATCAATCTTCTGCATGCCATGGTGCACAGGAGTCAATTTCAACCCTTGCACAGTGGCTGCCAAGAGAATGAGAACACGAGACCATGCATGCATCTTCTAACTCAACTAAATCGAATGATTGATAGAAGGTTTTCTCGATAATTCTAGTGATAGACTTTCTTTTAAAATGCAAGTACAATAGCAGAGAGCAAGGAAGTGGCTTGGTGGTGGATGCACAAATCTTGCACGTCAATGAATGCAAATGATTGGCAAAAATGCAGTTCTTCCTCTGGAATAAGAGCTTAAAATTCTGATGGAACAAAGAGAAATCAATTCCACTCAATGTCTCGGTGGTCGGAGTGAGCCAGCAATTGCAAGGAGGCAGCCTCTCTGACTGGAAGACGTCGTCGTCGTCGTCGTCGTCTGTCTCTGTCGCTCTCGCAGTCTCTGCTGGCAGCTGGCGGGCCGGCAGCACTCACACAGCACAGCACACCACAGCACAACGACAAACACACTCACCCACACTCACTCACTCAACCAACAACAACTTGCTGTCTGTGTCTGTCTGTCTGTGTCTGTCTGCGTGGAGCATCTTCTGTGTCAGCCAAACTTCAACGCACCACAAAGCGCCACAGTCAGCGTGCGTCACACTTCCGCCGGAGAGCAGCGGGAGCGACGCAGCACCCAGCCATCCCGCGCAATAAGAATTGGCTATGTGGCCATGCACAGCAAAGTTACAATACTATCTTGATAGCAGCTGCAAGTACTGTAAAAATATGAATCCATGACAAAGGATGGCGAAGTGAAAGAGTCTATCTTTGTAGATAGCGTTCCCACCGTACCACACAAGAAAAATAGAAATGAATAGCGAAGCGAAATCATTAAAAGAACAAAACACGAACTAGTCTACCAAACTAGGCTGATCAAACAAAGAAAAAGGGTATTAAGTAGTAAACGCAAAGCTTCAATATGTCGAGTAGGTCGAAAGTGACTCTCGATCAGATAGTGAAAATGGAAGAAAGTACTTGCGTACGCTAGATTTATTGCGGGCTAAGTGGGCCCAAAGAGTGCCTAGACTGCAGGAGTAGTAGGCAGAGAAGAAAACGGAGAAATGATGCGTCGCAGATTTGACGAGACGATGTTGAGATAGCGACAGAAGTTTGTTCGACTGATGAAGATCGACACCTGGAGAAACAAGAAGCAGAGATCACATGAATCAGCAAACAAAGCAAATGCACGTAATGCATGTTCTTACTCCTTGCAAGACAAGGATGGACCCCTTGCTCAGCTGGGTGGCGAGAGAGGAGCTCTTCAGATCTCCCCTCCTTGGCTGCAGCATCTCCAAGATGAAGATCATCTCCGTGTTAGAGATGTAGGCTGCTATACGCCCTGTGCCGTCTTTCAGCTGGAGAATGGCTGTGCCATTGGCGGTGTAGTTGATCTCATCCACTAAGACCATCAGATGGGGAACCTTGAGGTCGAAGATTCCGTCATGAATGCCTTGCACTGTTGCCAGACCTATTTCAACACACACGTACAAGATCAGAAAGTGTGGCGGGCGAATGAGTCTCCCAGCAGATCAGATCACCTTTGGGGTAGTCCCTGGCGTAGACCTTCTCCATTTGCCGAGCGAGCTCTTTGACGTCTTCATCCAGAGCCTCTCCCTGCCAACACAGAAGATAACAAAGCGATGGATGAGGCATGATCATGTGAAAGGAGGGGAGGGTGTGCTCATGTCTCACCTGGCTGTGGGAGGGCGACACTCTGTTACCAACCCGCTGCTCGGCTTCTTCCTGCTCTGCAGCGTTCTCACCTCTCACCACTCTCATGGAACTTTCCGAGCGGCCGATTAGTCCTCTTGTGGACTGGCCCAGTCTTCCGATCGGTCCTGGAATATGATTCGCAGCCATGTCAAGGATCTCAAAATGAAAGGCAATCCAAAGATCAGACAGCAGGGCGCTAAATCTCCAAATCCCCAGATTCTGAGGTCCATGCCATGCAGCTGTAGTCTATGTTGAGAATCGTTATTTATTTATAAACTTGTTACACAGCGGATAGAATAAACAATCTAAACGCTAGTTCAAAATCCTATAAAATTACTGGCATCACAAGAGAAGTACTCCTACATTATGCAAACCTTTATTATATCCACTGTCTAACATACATGCATATCCCGGGAAATGCACAAAAGCGCTAAACTAACCAAATCGTTAGGCAGTGTTCTCAGGTTCTTGAACCACCTCCTCCTTCTGAACAGGCTCCTCGACAGCATCAGGCGTGGAGAAATCAGGACCGAGCGGCACTGGATCATAGTCGCCACCCTTCTGGAAGTTGCGTCCCAAAGGCACGAAGAAGTCGGAGAAGAACAGGCAGAGGAAGACTGCAAGGAGACCGCAGGACCAGGTGGCCAAGACGGCAGCAGTGTGATGGCGGATAGGTCCCTCATGACCGTAAGTCAGACCGTTCATGCCCTCCTTATTGACGAATTGGTAGGAAATGAGAGCAGTGAAGAGGAAAGCAACAGATCCACCAATTCCATGCACAGAGACGATGCTATAAGGCTGGTCGTTGATGCCATCCTTGAGAAGGAGGTTGGCAATGAGGCGCACAGAGAGAGTGGTGATCACAGAGATAATCATCGCGCCACCCACAGGAACGAATCCGCTGGAAGGAGTGGTAGACACAACACCCAAGAGGATGGCATTGATCAAAGTGATATTGGTGAAAGGCACGTCGAAGACGAAGTCAATCAAGTAGTTGAGGCTGATGGCAACCGTCACACCAGCAATGGTGTTGACAACAGCCTGAGAGGCGGAAACATTGGCACCATGAGCCTTGCCGGCATTGACACCAAACCACAGGAACCAGACAGCAAGGGAAGAGAAGAGAGCAGTCTCAGGGTTGCGAGGGGTGGCAATCTTGGACTTAGGAGCTCCGCGGAAGTCGAGGTAAAGGTCAGTGGCCAAAACAGTGATGGCTGACATCATGTGCACCACAATTCCACCAGCATAGTCCTCAATATCGTTGGTCTTGTAGAAACCACGCAAGTTCCAGACAATATGGGCGATGGGGGTCCACACAGCGAGGTGCCACACGAAAATGAAGAAGAGGAAGCCATAGATGTTCACACGGTCAATGACTGCAGAGGTGACGATGGCAGGGGCAAGAATAGCAAAGGTCAACTCAAAGACTGCGAAGATGTTCATGGGGATGTTATCAGCAATTTCAGCGATGGGCAGGTTGCCAGCGTGAGCGAACATGTAAAACTGCTTGGGAAAGCCCATGATCTGGTCGCCGTTAGCATCCACACCCCATACGAGAGAAAGAGAAATAATAATCCAGAGAAAAGCTACAAGAGAGGCAACCAGAACGACGGCCTGGATGAGGAGGTTGGAGGACTTGCCGTAGATGTTGGCGTAGAGGTAGGCCAGAACAGGTCCGGCCAGAAGACCGAAAATAGTGGCAACAATCATCCAAGCAGTGTCACCGTTGATAATAGTGGACGTGGAGGGCGCATCAGGGCGTTGAGATCTCTGATGGCTGACAATTTCAATGGGCAAGGAGGCTGTCAAGGAAGACAAGGCAACCACTGTTCCAAAGACTAATAAAATCACAACTTTCTGAAAGACAGAGGTCTTAGGAGCTTGATATAGCTCATCTGGTGAAGCGGGGGGCTGGGACACCATGGCGACAATCGATGCTTTCTCTTGAAGAACTTGTCCAAGTGGTCGTTGATCGAAATCTTCCTCTCTTGCACCTTCTCACAGCCACATTTGCCCATTTTCGGAGTTTCGGAGGTGCACTGGTTGAACTTCCCACGCAGCTGTTCTCTGCGGTGGCAGAGGAGTGGCTGTAGGAAGAGATGAAGTGGGCACCACCCCCTGCCCCACCCCCTGCCCCACCGCTTCTCTTCAACACCTCACCAGCAGAGGTGACAACACACAACACCACCTCACAGCTGGCAGAGATTGAAAACTATGAGTTTTAACTGCGAAATTCACACTTATCCTCTGTCTAAGGTCACAAAGTGTGTGAAGATCTGAGTGGGATCAAAAATGAGAAAACGTTTACACCTGATTTTGTCGAGCTCTTAACCTTCTTTTCTTCTTACTTAGGCTATTAAAGAGATGGAGTGGATTTGCGTTTGAATTGCTTGTAGTGCGGTCGGAGTTTTGTCTGCAACAGCAGTTCCATAGACCATCTAGATATTAATGATTTTGTTAGTATTACATTATGACAGCAGACCATTGCCCTAACGCCATTGAAGTTCTCCAGAGCATCGACATTTTCATTGAGGTTCTCTTTTAATACGAAATGAATAACTGAACAGCGAACACCCTACCCCCTCATTACTTGTTGATAGTTCGTTGCAAGAGACTTGTCATAGCACTTAAACATGATCGAATCAATTGACAACCAGCCTACTAATGTTGTGAGTTGGCCATGATGCACTCAGAGATTTGTCTCAGTGAAACCTTCAAGGAAGAAGAGGAACCATCGCGAGAAGCGACCAGCAACACCAGAGAGGGGTCACTGGGGGCGGAGGTTGAGTCCAGAGCACCTTGCAGCACTTCTTCCACGTCGCTGATGACAACACTACCCAAGCAAGCCTGCGCCTTGAGACTAGCCATGTATATCCTAGCAGAGGAAGTGAGGAGGAAAACGCGATCTGCGATGATCCAGAGTTGATATGAAGTCGTCGAGCTGGGTATCGCTATATCTCTCACAGCAATGCGCGTCTTAGCTTGAATTTGGCTTGGAGACAATGGTTGGCGATAAGGAGGCGCCGCACCAGGCAGCTGAGCATGATTGCTCAACAAGTCATGCAAATCACACCCCACAATGTCATAACCACCACTTTCATCAAGAAGGACGAAGAATGCTTCACTAGTCTGTGGTCGGAATGCTCCACACACCGCCTGAATAGCCAACGAGCCTCCAGTTTTGGCATGATGCAATGAAACAACATTCGAAGCAGTGGCTGAACTAACTGCCGCGCGAGTCGTAAGCATGGTCCAGCCTTCCGTCGGGTGGACTGCCGTGCGCACGACAACTCTTTCCGTCCACCTAAACACACGGGTTATGATGTTAGTTCAAGATAAATTGTACAACAATCCTTCGTGCATGGACGGTACTCACTTCTTGAGATCAACTAGATCAGCACGTTGAAGGATTTTAATTGGTTTGGCCGGCGCTCCACCACTCTCAGCACCAGGACTTGCCTTCCAGGTATATCCATCGTGAGGAGTTATGAAGAGAAGAAGTTCTGGAGAGATGAACTGCATGAAGAGAATGGGCAGAGAGGGCGTTGGTAAAGAAACCACTTTCTTAATATCATCATCTTCCTTCGCCTCCACTTCATGTGGTCGGAGAAGTCCATAGATGTTGTAGATGCTGATAGCAGTTTGATCATGCACGGCTAGATGACACCGTTTGGTTGGCGATGTTAGCAAGGCGGAGAGCGCCATGGGGAATTGCAAAGTGGCAGAGGAAAGCCCCAAAAAGGAGCTCAATTTCACAGTGGAAGCTCTCTGTGAAGAGGCACAGATCATGCAACCTCCAGCAGCGTCTGCCAGGCTAAGTAGACCAGGCGATTGAAAGCCATTGAAACTGCCGCCAGAGTTAGAATGAATAAGACGCAAAACAAGACTGCTATCCTCTGTGTTGAGACCAAAAATACGACTTCCGCTCACAGATAGTTCAGTGGTGCCCTGCACAGAAGAAAGCGGTGATGCCTCAATTCCTGTGGTGGATCTTGAGACAGGTGCTTCAACAACTGGGGAAGTAATACTTGGAGGGGGAATGCTACCTGTAGAAGGCTGGCTGAAGAATGTATCAAATTTCGCCTCAAAGTGGCTTCCATTCTCATTTGTGCTTTGATCACTCGCAGTTCTTCCATCTACACTAGCAACAGCAGAAGCAGTAGAAGCAGCAGGTGAAGGATGGGCGGAAGGTGCAGCTTCTTGAGTTCGTCCCTGCTTCAATGCAAGTAGACGTCGTTGTCTGGCGTTCAATGCTCCGTCTTGAGGAGGCAGCGCAGCAGGAGCAGACGTAACGTCGGCTGGAACAGATGCAGATGGCTTCGAAGCAAGCAGACCAGGTCGTACAGGTTTTGCTGGTGGCGCTCCCACGACTCCTTTGGAAGGAGGCAAGGGGAGTGCTGCTGTCTCCCCACTAACAGCGCTAGACGCTGAAGGTGCTGCTGGAACGATCTCAGCTTCCACGGGAACAATATACACCTCCCCTTGGTCTCGACAAACAGCTGGCAAAGCCACTTCCTTGTATGGATTAAAGAGTTTCTTGGTGTTCTTCAATTGTAATTGCAGGCGGATTCTTCTCGAGGCTAACGGGAGATAGGCTATTTGGGTAGCTTCCACTTCAGATGCAGTACGGAGTCCAGCGAAAAGGCGTAGTTCGGTAAGACGATAAGACATCAAGGTGACATTGGGCATGAAGTAAAGTAGCGTCTGCGCTAAATGCTGTTCTTCGATAGGAGGCAATGTAGGGATGGGCTGTAGATCCAACCACATTTGTCCGTCGACCAATAGGCTGACCTCTGCCTCTTCACCGCCAACAACTTGGACAACACCATTGACGAGCTGAAAGGTACAACGACTACTATCCAACAGCCAGCATAGGTGTAAGAAATGGTTCTCGGTGGTGTCTGCATCGTCAGCAGCCTTCTGTCGACGCAGATAGTCCGGCACGTGTAGAGAGGTCATCGTCGCTTGGACAGCACCAAATTGCATCGCCAGATGGCCACTATTTGCTATGTAAAACTTGTAAATATTCGCTTGAGGACTCTGACTTTCTGAGTAGACCACGCGTTGCCAGAGTACAATCTCATTCTGAGGATGAGCACTCAGAGCTGCTTGCAACTCATCGGGACCTCCAAGGTCAACAAACACCTCAACAGTCAACTTGTTTCGAAGAGGATCGACATGATAGAGACCCACATCTAAAGGCTCTCCGCGGAAAATATGGCATCGCAAACCACATTCCACTGCACCCTGGACAGAGGAACTGGAGGATGTGATGCCGGGAGATGGAGAATAAGTGAGATCATTCAGCGTCTTGACCACTTCATGTCGATCGCCGGGATCAACTTTGGATAAGGAGTAGGCAACTCCGAAGCCAGCATAATATGGAGAAGAGCTAAAAAGCTCCAAGGAAGGTCGTTCATTCTTCGCAAGGTTGAGAAAGGTCATTTGCGTGCAGGGCCGTGCCACCGCGTTGGAGAAATGCTCCAAATCGCCGGGAAGATAGACATCACTGAAGCGACAATAAAGAATCACTTTCTCCATTTCACGACCCTGACCAACCAGATCAACCCAATGCTCTGGTCGCGGTTGATTAGCAAAGAAGGCGTTACTAGAATTCGAAGACTGCCCATTAGTCGTTCCTGTTTCAACCGATGATAATATGTCAGAGGTTGGTACAATCTCTACACGAGCATTCTGCCCTAGACAATCCTCCACCACCTCTTGATTCAAGGGATGAAGTGCGAAAGGGTCAGCATACAAAGTAGGACCGGGAAAGACGAGTCGATAGCGGGCTGCAATATCTTGACGTGCTCGATTGAGTGCGGCGAGATGAACTTTCTTCTCAACACCATCAGCATCAACTACCACACGTCCTTCTTCCTCTTCCTGCACTTCCTTGCTCTTCTTCGAGGAAGGTGCAGGCAGTGAGTGATGGAGTGCTTGACTACGGAGCGAATGAGTCAGATGAGGCAGCCGAGTCTGTCTACAAGCTGCTCTGTAAAGCGGTTCTACTTCGTTCGCCAACTCTTGATCGCGCAGATGTTGGGATGCTATTTCGCGCATTACTGTCAGCACTGGCAGATCCAACAAAGAGTGATAGTCAGGACTGAGCAGCTCCATCATGAATCTGTGGACCTCATCTGGGTGGTGTGCTAGCATGGCCCACAGCAAAAGTGGCAGGGAGTCCAGAATATCAAGCAAGCGATAAATCTCGTCCATACGAGGAAAAGACGACGACGGAGGCAGCTGTCGAAGAATCACAATCAAGCCATTCAATGCTTGGAGAGAAAGAGCTGATCGTCGCAAAGGTAGTGCAGAACCACCAAAACTCTCTTGTTGCAAGAGCAGCTCTCCCAAAACAGTCTTCTTTTCAGCCAATAAAGGCAACAGAGCATATGAACTACAAGGAAAGAGTTGAACAAGATGATAGAAAAAGAGCGCCGCAGGGATATGGCGATGGAGAGGGAAGTCTCCAGCAGCATGAGAGGAAAACGAACGGCTCTCTCTCTTCTCCAGAGAGCGCAACATCACGGCAGCCACTACATGCCCAGGAGAAACAGGCCTTTGATTTTCCTTCCCTTGTGTTTGCAACAGATCAAGGGAGAAAAGAAGACAAATGAAGGATCGAGAGTGCTGCGCCTGCATAGCCTTCGTGGCAACAGGGCGTCCTTGCACAGGTGCAGGACAAAACAACGAAGAAACATACACTAGCAACGACAAAAATGCACTGCTGGAACTTTGCTCTTGACTGTCAAGATAGACAGTTTTATTGGAAATATCGTACACATCTGCCACACCACCAATTCCTCCCAAGAGATGGCGTTGTTGGCAATGCGCAAAAAACCGATTTGCTAGCAAGCCCATGATAAGCGGTTCCAGTGGATTTAGTGGACGCACAGTGACTTTGCACTGCCCAAGGCCACTATGCGGACTAAATGATAAGTAGAGACGATCAGGAAGCAGTAGCAACACCCGAAGGAAGTGTGTAGGTGTGAGATTGTAGGGTAATGTGCAAAGTAATTGGGATCGAGAGAGGCGATGAACTCCATGACCATCAAATATCCCCAGAGCTCGGCTGATTGCCAATGAGTCCTGAAAGACCGCTGCTTTCTTGCCTTTAACTTGTAGATGTAAAAGATGTTGTGATAACGGGAGGAGATAGCGCAGATGTCCATTGCTGCATAAAACCATCAATGCTGCTCCCATCCACAGAACCTGCCTGACCTCTGTTTCAAGATACTCATTTTCCCCTTCACCGCCTTTGTCAAGTGGAGAAACAGAAGGCTTAGCGAAGCTGTTGCTATGCTGTGCCAGGATCGCTTGCAGTCGTGCCTGGTAGCGATTGGTTGGAGTCGCTGTTGGAGGCTGTGAAGTCACCATTCTAGCCAGCCTTTCCATTTGAGTTCCATAGCCAATGCTATTGACAATGCTTAACTCTGACGTGAGGATCAACACGCGTTGATTGGTTCGGACAGCAAGAAAAGGTCGTCGATCATAACAACAAACGTTAGTCAAGTACTGCTCATAAACTGAAGCATTCGCATGACATGTGGCATCTTGCCATACAGCGTCCATGACAACTTCGCCCTTATGCAGCACCAGTTTGCACTGTGTTTGCCAAGCCACTCTCTCGGCACTGTTGGAGAGGAGGGTCTGCCTTGAGAAGCGATATAGACGCAAGATTTGGGAGTCTGTATCATCAACTCCCTCCGTGACAGCGAGATAGTGATTGTTGTCAGACGCAGAGCACAGCCACATCCTTTCCGCTTGCCCAGTGACGTCAAGCAAAAATGAAGTGGTGCATTTAATAGCCTCTTGTGGTTGAGATCGTCGAAGAACTTTCACTGTCTTGCCATCTTCTGCCAGGGCCAACCATAGCAATGGCATCTGCGAATCAACCGAGGAAGAGCTCGCAAGAAGGTCACGAAAGTTCAAATAGACAAGACTAACAGCAGCCTTCTGCTGCTCTGCTTGTTGCACATCTTGAACGACAGGTTGTTGGAGCAAGAGGAGGACAGCACGGCGGTAGAACCCGCCGCCATGAACATGCATCAGTGAAGGATTGTAAACTGTGGCAAGGTTTTCATTCTTCTCAGATCGATAAATAACACCACAAAACGAGAGAAAAGTCTCTTGACCAGAGCCATCATTAGATAAGGACGAGAGACTTTGCGGGAGAAAGTGATGAATGGTTTCATCCTGTGCTTTGATGCCTGACAAAAGGACGTAATCCTCTTTCTCCAACTTTAACCAAGAATAGGTTTGTTTGATTGCCTCCGTACAGATCTTTGCATCTATCTCGGCTGGAACTTGTTGTATCAGATCATACTGTACTTGATAAGAGTTATCTTGGTGCTGGGAAGCAGATGTTTGACCATTGGAACGACTGCCAGTTGAGTTGGCGAGGTAGTGGACCTCGTAGATATCATGGAAGAGTTCGCTACCACCCTTTGCATTCTCGCCAGACTGCTGGTTATGTACAAATGACCCTTTCGAGATAAAGGCCCGAGGAAGTGCACGAGCTTGCTTTGATTGCGAAGAAGTTGCAGCAGATGGGTCCTGGAAAGACAAGGCATTCCATAATATATCCTCTTGGCCATCGTAAAAGGGTAGCTTCTGCGGGTTCGGCCCTCGTGTCTGAGGAAGCAGGCGATAGGCATGATGAGTCGCAGGCAGACCGTAGAGATAAGCTCCCAAAGGGAGTTGCACAGATTGCTGCAGTCCGAACAGAATGCTGCTCAGGCCTCGGCTGTACAGGAAAGACTCGGCGAATGAGTAGACACAATAGATCTTGCTCTCCTTCAAGTTATCTGGCCGACTACCCATTAACAACATGTATTGCAGCACAACGTGCTGAGACGTAGTCAACGAAATAGCAAGAGGATTGAGGTTCAAGGTAGAAAACCGGTTCGTGATCTCTTTGCCCAGCCCACGAGGCAATCCTTCTTGTAGGGCCTGGGATCCAATGCACTGCAGACGAGGCATGTGAGAAGGAAATAGAGATAGCACACATATTACAGAAGGCAGGGGCTCAAAGACAACTCCGCTGCTCTCCTTAGCTTTGCCAATTTGAAAACTGCTCGCCACTTTTGTGATCATCCTTCTCCGACTGACCAACAAGAGAAGAATTGGCACAGAGGGATGGAAAGCTGTGAGCTGGAAACGGTGCTCAAGATCAGGTTCCGTGTAGAAACGAGAATGTTCCTTGAGATGGGATAGATTGTGCGGATGAAGAATGCCTTCTTTAGGACTTCCACGAGGCGTGAGGTTGGCATTGATAGCGTCGAGTTGAGGGGGAACAAGAGGATAAAGAGAGGTAAACATGACTGTCGCTGCTTGGCCATGGAGACAAGATAACCCTACAATAGACTGCAGATCATACACTGCGACAACACTCTGGCTGTATATCAGAGAGACAAGGCGGCCAGACGGCTGGATGCTGATCGCAGACACAGTCTGGGGCAAGTTAGCCAACGAGGAGTGGAAAGAAGCCAAATGGCCATCTAAAGGCGCTGCTAGCGTCCCAACACTGCTGAGGTAATAAAGCTTTTGCTTGCTCTTGCTTCGAGTAGACGCCTTCTTGGAAGGAACGTTCACTTCCTCGCCCAGCTCGCTTTGGTCTTCTGTTCCCTCTTCCACCTCTGCATCCAATCCTTGACTCTCCGTTGGCGAACTGATGGAAGTAGCTGACAGATCAGCCAGTAGTTGTCGATAGAGTCGCTCGTAGGACCAGATCTGCACTGGGCCTTGGCTGAAGACGAGGAAGACGACGGGTAGTGAAGGATGACCAACGATCTTCACCAACTTTCCTCGAGCCTTTTCCAACTTATTCTCTTCCGACTTGTGCAGTTTGAAAGACTTGCTCATGGCGGCTTTCTTGACGGGACTGCCCTGTTGCTGCTGACTGCTGCGCTGCTTGCGAATGAGCAGAGCATAGAAAGTGTCATCTTCGCAGGCGAAGAGGAAGAATCCATTCTCCAACTGTGGCTCACATGCTAAAGTGATCTTCTGGCTGGGAGATTGCATGGGCTTAGAGAGCGTATCGATGACCTCACAGGTGGAGAGGTTGAAGACTCGATGCTCGCCTGTGGCGGGGTCGTATTGGACGAGATACTCTTTCGAACAAACCACCCGCAGATGAGGCAACTCAGATATCGAGTCGACCAAAGCACTGCGGGAATGGAGCAGTCCAGAGGCCACCTCAGTCTTGGTCAGGCCGACCTCGCCAGACTCACCTTCTGTCAAGTGGAAGAGATGTTCATCCTGCTGCCAAGAGTGTGACCCAGCTCTACATAAAATAGATTGAGCTTTTAGCATGTGATCAAATCTCTCCACCAAAGATGCTTTGGCTGATTTGCAATTCTCGGATTGTTTGACCCAACAGAGGAAGGCCAGCTGGGCAGCAGCTTTGGAGGAGATAAACACACAAAAACGAGTTTTTCGTACAGCAAACATCCCAACTCCGGAACTGTGTGCGAGCAGATGGGGCTCAAGTATCTTCTCTTGAACAGTACAGCTACTCACACGCATATTGTGGTATGTAAACGGCAAGCAACAAGAGAGAACGTGAAGACACACTTAGCAACTGCTTACAAGTGGGGGTTGATGTGTTTCATAAAACAGTTCTAAGAGACCAGCGAGAGACCAGACCTTAGTCTAACAAATACTACGTTGATAATCAACAGTGTACTTAAAAGTCATACACGTGCTCTCTAACTCTGTCGCACTGTCTAAATCAAAAAAGACCGCTTGTGTCTCCCCGTTATCGGATTTCCCAAAACGGAAATCAGTGAAGTTAAAGTCGGGTCTGGGAGAACTCCCTCCCCCAGCACTGCTCTCAATCAACAGATGACAGATAACAGATCTATCTCTTCTTGCAATCAGCTCGCTATGACAGACGAAGAGGTTCTCCCTTTTGATGAATTTGAAGAGACAGCCTTGTTAAATATCCTTTCCAATGAAAGCAGCTTGATGTATCGTGCTGTGGCAGTCATTCCTACTGCCCATCACGACCTGCACTTCTTTGACACTCATCGTACAATCAATAAGACGATGGAGACCATCCCCTCCACCACAATCAAACTCAATTCTAAGTCTATTTCATCTAAATGTGAGCAGTGCCCGCTCCGTCCAACCCTCCTATCGAATACCTTCTTCAGTGCCCATATCAGCGACTTTCAAGATTTAAAACTAAAGATAGAGAGCACTTTAGCTCAGTGCTCTGAGTTTGATTCGTCCTATGTTTCAAAGGAATGCATGGTAAGCATTTTCTATTCTTTCGCATGTTGGGTGGGAGTGTTTCTTACTGAGTTTCACCTTAGTGGAAATGTAAATACTTGCGCGCTTCTTTTCTGTGCGAACTCGATCTGTCGGTGTATTGGGACCCCCAATCCTTGGATCATATCGTGGAAGTGAAGTGTATTCGGGGTGAGAGCTTCCGTCCTTCAGTGCAGGCGTTCTTTGAGGCACTGCAGCGCGCCATTTTGGGTCAGTGTCCCGGTCCTGTCTGCAAACCGCGCAGAGGCTGTCTTTCCCGCGGAGCCTCTCCTATACCATCCATGGACGATTGCAATCTGTACATCCCAAGTGAGGAGGATTTCCTGGCTGGTATTGAGCCTATTCATAAGATGGTTGGCGCTGCTTTCTTGGAGTCTCGTCTGGAAGCAGTCAAGATGCTTTGTGATCTCTCCACGAAGCAGCCTCAGTATCTGGAGCACCCTGTGTGCGTCAATCTCTGTATTGAGTCTCTTTGCAAGCTTCTTACCGATGATTTTGAGGACGTTCGTCAGCTTTCTCTCAACGCTCTTTGTGCTTTTCTCGAGCTGCCTGTTTATCGTCAGGCCTTTGTGACAACTCATTTGGCTGCGTTGGAGTATATAGCATCATTGATTGCGAATTGCCCTCCTAATGAGCTGTCCTGTGGCTGTGCCGCCATGCGTCGAAGCGCTGCGGCTATTCTCAACCACATTACTCGTATTCAACCCCAAAGCGTACTGCAGATTCTGCAGGCGTTGGGCTATTCGACCGAGGAGGAATGGTTGCAGCATGTTGGAAAGCTCCGTGACGAGCGCACTCGTCAAATTGCTAGCGAAGTGAACGTTGTCTATCTCCCTTCATTATCGACAACAGCATGACGCGCAGTCTGCCCAGCGGCCAGCATTGTAGGGCAGATATCGGGGAGGTGTGGCAAGACTAGTATGATGGCGTGGCAAAACTGGTTCCCACTTCAAATTCACAGGACTGCTAAGACGTCCATTCTCTCTGTCGATAATGGCGATAGTAGATGTCTGGGGAAAGAACGATGGGTGAACTCAGCTCACACGCCATGTATTTGGCATATGATCCACTCTCACCTTTCCTATTTGCCATAAACCACGTTGAAATTACAGGTAGCTCCACCAAAGAAGGAGATGTGGACCATTAGAGTTTGTAATACTTGCGCAGCCAGATTCAGAGGGAGTGGAGAAGGGGAGGGAGAAATAGAGAAAACACAGCCTGCCTATTCCTGGTGCAGTAATGCCGTTTTATGGTTGTATGTACATTCTGTAAATAAGAGTTTCTTCTTCTTCTTGTTCTTGCAGGTTTTGTTTACACGCGTCTTTGTTTTTACTGCTTTTATCCAAGGTGCCGTTATGTCTTTCCTCCAGTTTTTAAAAGAACTGAACTCATTCTTTTGAGTTACTCCGAAAATACTCTGCTATGTAGGAGTCCTCGGCCACAAGCAGGTGGCCATGAATTTAAAGGGACTAAAGCACTTAAACACACCCAAGGCTCTATGTTGCGATGGTTGCGGGTTTGAGTTGCAACATTTTTTTCTGTGAGATGGTACCTAAATGCTTTCCACCTAAGAGTCTTACATCCGACATGTACCTCACTTGTAGTTTGGGTTCAAGCACGCCACCATGCTCTGTTTGACTGTTAGCCTAGGCCTCCTTTATCCTGTTGTCTTTAGCTGTTCTCATTGAACCTGACAAAGAATGCAACAAAAAGCCTAAACCACTGTACCATTGACGGACAAATCATCAAAATTTGTGACCATAAAAAACAACCCACTCTGAAGTACTCGTTTTGCACTCCCAACACAACAAGCACGGCTTGGTGTAAAATCAGAGACAATGGTGTTGATGAGATGAAATAGAAAATGGTGAAGCAAATCAAACACTAATCATGTTTTGCAATAAAGTTAGACAAGATTCTCAAACATCTGACAATCCAGTCAGTCAAGAAGCATTTCTTTGATTACTATTTCGATATGTGCACTCATTACATTGTACGCATCAACTTCTGCATTTTCTAAAGGAAATTCATAAGTTACTTCATTATAAATCAGATATGGATTAATAAGATATTTTGTGTAATCTAGGTCAGTGTCGCGAGGTTCAGTTCCTTCGCTATTTTCCTTGCTACCAAGACAATTTACAAACCGCTTGGCATCAATAAAGAATTGCTTCGCTTTGTTGAATGCTTTTTCATATGTTGAATATATCTTTTCTGCATTTTCAGAAATATTTTGTTCTATCTCTTCCTTCTCTTGTCGACAATATTCCTCGGGTTCATCACAGTCAGGATAAGCTGCAGCATAATCACCAAACTCATCAATAGAAATGACAATATTCTTCGTCACCAAAAATACAGTTTTCTCAATTTTGTCATCTGACTCTTCATCTGTTCCTAGCTTTGCTCTCTTTCGATCCATCAGTGATAGATAAAACAAAATAAATCAATCGTTTGAATAATACTTAATGTTCACAATCAACTGCAACCAGCACGTTAACGTTAGCTGAAGATTTCGCCGGCGATAGAACATAATAAACGCGGGGGTGAACCATAAACGCGGCCATAAACCATAAACGCCCACCAAATTCCCTTCAAGGGAAGCCAAATTCTCTTCACACTCTACAATTTAAGTTCAATCCTTTTTTATGCTGCTGATCCTTGACTGTTAATTACGCGAATTGTCAAGCAGTTCTTTAAACATTTGTCGTGAAGAAAGAAATTTCTGAATTGATGCATTATTTTGATTGAATAGCATCATGGAGCCCTTGGAAGTGAAGCAAAACAAACACTGATCACGTTTTGCAATAAAGTTACACAGGGTTCTCAAACATCTGACTATCCAGTCAAATAAGAGGCATTTCTTTGATTACTATTTTGATTTTGGCACTCACTACATTGCATTCAATGTCTTCATCTTCATCTTCAAATGGAGCGTCATAAATTACTTCATTTTCAATCAGATATGGATCGACTACATATTTTGTGTAATCCAGGTCAGTGTCGCGAGGTTTTTTACCTTTGCCATTCTCCTCGTAACCAAGGCAATTAACATACTGCTTGGCATCAACAAAGAATTCCTTTGCTTTGTTGAATGCTTTTTCATATGTGCAACATATCACCTGTTCAGAAATATTTTGTTCTATCTGTTCCTTCGCATATTCCTCGGGTTCATCACAGTCAGGATAAGCCTCCTCAAGATCACCAAACTCATCAATAGAAATGACAATAGTTTTCGTCACCAAAAATGCAGTTTTCTCAATTTTGTCATCTGACTCCTCATCTGTTCCTGGCTTTGCTCTTTTTCGAGTCATTAATGGTGGATAAAACTAATCAAATCAATCGTTTGAACGATACTAATGTTCACAAGCAACTCTTTTGCTGGATTTGAGTCGAGTTTGAACCTCTGCCACCTCGTCACCTTCCCAGCTGCCGGATTTGCCATACCGAAAATAGGTGAAGTTAAAGGCCGGTCTGGGAGAGAAAACGAACGGGTGTTGTTCAAAGGGAGAGGTACAGTCTGCCGGTAGCGATATCTCCACGACATGGTGTGTTCACAATCCTTTCCTTGACGTCGTATCTCCTCATCAGCGTCTCTGCAAAAGCCTGTTGACTAACTGTAATTCCGTCTCTGTCTTTCGTTATCTCCAGTCCGAGATAGGTGACATTATTATGTTGCTTCTTGATATCCAAGTGCCTCTGCAATTCGCGTTCAAACTCCTGTCTGATCTGTTCACTTGGGGCCGCTGAGTATATATCATCCACATGGAGACTTAAGAAGTGTCTTCGATCCTTCGTATCCTTGATGAGGAGACAGTTGTCTGCTTGAGTGGGCTTATATCCCATGGATGTTAAGATCGAGACCAACTTCAAATGAAACTCCCTGGCGGCTTCTGCCAGTCCGTACAAGAACTTTCGTAGATAGAAGTAAAGACAGCCGTCATGACTAACAAGCTTTCCGAGATAAGGAAAGAGATTAGTCATAAGATGCTACGTCTTGCCTCTGACCCGCACAATGATGACCTTGCCTTCAGGCATCTCCGTGCAGACGAATGCTCCCACCACATCATAGGCATCATTGGTGTATTCTGGCTTTCGAGCTGAGACTGATAGGGTGAGAAAGAGGCTAATAGGGTTGACAGTTGGCGAGTGAGTGATGTCGATGTGGTTAGGATTCTGCTCATTCCCGTTCAGTACGAAACGGCCTTTCCTTATAGGTTTCCCAGTATGGTCAATTTTGTCCTTGAAGAATATGTGACCATTTATGATTTTCATTCTGTCTTCTTTAGGAATATCCTTATAGATGACGGGGTCTAGCGCCTTCTGTGTCTCCAACAAGTTTGTGAACTCAGTCCGGGCGGCCTCAATTGTGATTCTCTGTGTCTCACTATCTCTCAGAGCCTCCGATAGACTGATGCGATATACTTTGAGATTGATATTATCTTGGTGAACGAGGTCCATTCTGAGGTTGTTTGCTCTCATTCTCGGTCTATCAAGTGCTGGTCCATCCTTCCAACTTTGCATTGCTGCTCTTCTTCTTGGCAATCCTCTGGCATTGAGTGCACCATCATCAGGATTAGTTTGTTGTTGTCGATCCTGATTATCTTTGACAGTGTCTCGTTCCTGGTAGCTATTGTCCCTTGTCTTCTTCACACTTTTGCTGAGTTTCTTGTTGTCATCGTGGTTATTAGTGACAGCACTTCCATTGTCACCCTGTTCCGTAATAATAATTTCTGGTGATAATGGGCTGATCATGTCATGTCCTTGGACAATTGGTTGATCATTGTCATGGTGCAAATGGAAGTTGGGTATGTTTGTCTGCTCAATATTTTCCCTCAATAATGATTGATCCGAATTAATTTCTTTTTCCATATAATCATTATTGGCGGTATCACCCTCCTGAGCTGGCAAACATATGCTCGGTGTCTCAGGGACCATGAATGGAGGAGGCGCTAAGGAGGTCTCCAAGGGTCGTCCTGAGGTTGTCTGCGTTGGCGCTGGCCTGGTCATCGGTGTCAGCTCAAGAGAAGATCGAATATCTCTAGGTTGCGTGTCCAGCATTGGTTCGGTGATGGGGAGGCTGATGGGGAGGTTGTTGGAGGTTGCGGTGGGAACTTGTTTGGCCTTCCTCCGAGGTTCAGGTGGTCGAATACGAGGATGAAAACCCCATTCTCGAGGATAAAAGTTTGTGGGCTCGAATTTGAGACGTGAATAAATACCTCCTTTACGTAATGGAAAATAAGCACGATGGTTCTTACTTGTTGGGTTGAAGTCAAGAAGAATGCCGTACTCTGCAGTGCGATCCTCCTCCGGTCTTGGGGAATAGAAGAGCCCAGTTTGGCCGAATGGATAAGTAGGAATGTAGGGTTTTCGACCAGTAAATACTTGATAAGGTGTCTTGCTGCGGCAAGTAGTGTTGCATGAGGTGTTCATGGCGTACTCGGCAGCGAGGGCTAACTCGAAGAGGAGATCGTCAGGTAGTTCGTATGGCAGACCGGCACGGATTGACTTGCAAATACGTAAATGAGTTTGGATATATCTTTCACATCGACGGTTATGAAGACCAGCTGGTGTGGTCTCAAGGCGAACTCCCATCAGTCCAAGCGCAGTTTTGTGAGTGGTGATTGCGCGTTCGTCGTCAGAGCGAATAATATGAACTTTGTGACCGTGACTGATATAGTGTGATATGAGTGACTTCAGTGCATTGAATAAGTCAGATTTGGACTTCAGTGGTATAAGCTTGGTATAGGCTGACTTTTCGTCCACTGTAAATAAGATGTGCGTGTATCCGCCGATAGGCGTCTTGTCCTTGGGGAATGATAGGAGATCAATAAAAATGACTTCTCCCACAGTTCGCGCTGGAGGATGAGTGGATGGTTGATTGGATGGAGGTGCTCTCATCTTTCCTTCGAGACAGGCTAAGCAAGGTCCATATTGCTTGATAGCATTGAGTAGATCAATATGAGTCAGATCTTCACTGGCCTGATAGGCTCCCTCCTTGAGGCTCTGGTATATGTGCTTGAAGCCTGGATGACGGAGTCGTTCACATAACTTGTGAGCTCGAGCTGCTCGTAGTTCTTCCTCCGGCGTCAGGTGCTGGCTTTCTGGCATTTGGGAGTTGATTTTAGTCATAGCTGATACAATGATGTGATGCTTGGTTTTGATATCCTTGTATGGTACGGATAGGAATCCATCGCCGTGATCTTTCGCAACGGCATATACGTTGTTATCACGATCGTAAATAATAATGCTATCAGCATCACCTTTGAATTGAAATTACCACCAATTTCTTGGCATAATTTCCTGACATTGATGAGGTTGTTAGGGGCATCGGGCACATGCGCAGCTTTACCTAGTCCTTGAACAGTACCCACCGTGGTGATAGTCGTCGATTGGCCATCGTAGCCACTGACCCCACTTTCATCGTGACCCCAGGATTTATGTTGGATAAATAGGTCTTTGTTTCGAACAACATGACCACTACCAATGCAGCCAGTGTCAACGGCCAAAAGCTCGTTGTCTGTATCAACGTCTTTCTTGGACTCGACTTCCAAGTGTCTGCGTGAACAAATAATTTCGCCTCGATTTTGCATTTCGTCATTTTCGAACATATGAATTCGATAACTGTAAATATCATTTTCCGTATCAATATTTTCCATTTCATTTAATGGCTCGTCATCATCACATACTCTTACATCGTCATTGTCATACCCGACGTCGTTATCGGTTCGGGTGAATCTGATCTTCGTCAAGCGTTTCTTTGCAGTGGTAGGCCCAATTCCATCCTTCCTGCCAGGTGGCCTATTGTGTCCGTAGTTGGTCCGGTTCGTTTCCGGTCTCAAATGGTCGTCGTTTATCTGCATGCCAACAGAAGATCCTCGTTGTGCCAACGCACAAAACTCGTCTTTATGTCCTCTTTTTCCGCACTTACCACACTTCGTTGGGGGCTTCGGACATTCCGCAGATCGATGGGTGGTCTGTATACCACAGTTAAAACACGTTCTCAGGGGATTGTTATCAGCTGTCTTCGGATACCATTTGGTTGTTCTCGCCGCTTCTATCGTGATAATCCCTTCTTCTTTTTCTTCAAAATCGAGTAAGCCTTTCACGCCGTGCTTATTGTTGAGTTGTGTAGCAAGTTCGTTGAACAGCGTCTGGTAGTCTGGCCAATCCTTTTGGCGCGACATCTGTTCGACCGTTAATTTAAACATCGATTTCTTCAGTCCTGCGACAAATCTTGCATTATATAATGCCGTTAAAAGTTTGTCAGAGTTATTTTGTGAAACTCGTTTCATTTCATCTACGGTCTTTTGAAATTGATCATAGTAATTATGAAATCCTTCGCGTGTGGCATCAACTTGGGTCATTCCGAAGAATTTCGATGCAAGTGCATATATCGTTGTCGTTCCTTCACCGGTAGCGCACTCTTTTACGATATTCATCAACTTTCGAGTGTCGTTGGTAAGTTGCGCATTCCGATATTCGGCGTGGTTCTTCACTGCGCTCTGGAGGGCATCGTCTAGATACATTTCTAGTGTTCCCCATAGTCTCATTCTGTCTCGCTCATATTCGCGTTTTAAGTTTTCGGCCGTTTTATACATCGCTTGGTAAAGTTCCGGTTGAACTTTCGAAAATTCACCATACTTAAATCTCAGTTTTGGCATCGGTGGGTCGGTCGGTCGTGTTGTCGTTTTCGACCCGGATGCATCTAGTTCGCTTATTCGTCTTCTATGCTCTTCATATTGTATTTGTTTTTCAGAATACTTTTCCATTTCCTCCGCATCATAGTATTCCACTCTTACAATCTTTAGGGGTTCAGGGAATCCGAGATCGCTTCTAGTTATTGGGACGTCCTCATAGAGCTCTTTTCCGGCTAGACCAAATTCTGCTCTCGCGTAGCTCTTGAATCTCTTTTCAAATTGTACATCAATAAAATTTTGCATGGTTGCCATCGGCGGCAATATCTTCGTTCCGTTACTCATCGCATTCGACATATCGTTTGTATTCTTTTCGGTTCGCTCAGTGTTCTCGAATCAACATACGCATTCAAAGGACTCTATTGTGTTAAGCAACAGCGCAAGGCTGATAGATGCTGTAGGTGATCTCTCTTAACCTTACAACAACAACTCCTAATGAGTCACTTTATAAGCCGCAATAGAGTAAGCCTTTGACTATAGATTGTGACGGAGGCTTTGGATCGAAAGAGTTTCCAGAAGCGAAGAAGCAGTGACGTATGCGTAAAAGCAGTCCAGAATCCCAGATTCTCACAGTTTTCTCAATTTTGTCATCTGACTCCTCATCTGTTCCTGGCTTTGCTCTTTTTCGAGTCATTAATGGTGGATAAAACTAATCAAATCAATCGTTTGAACGATACTAATGTTCACAAGCAACTCTTTTGCTGGATTTGAGTCGAGTTTGAACCTCTGCCACCTCGTCACCTTCCCAGCTGCCGGATTTGCCATACCGAAAATAGGTGAAGTTAAAGGCCGGTCTGGGAGAGAAAACGAACGGGTGTTGTTCAAAGGGAGAGGTACAGTACGTGCGCGAATAAGGAAGGAGAAAATAAAACAAAATAGTCAAGCAACTCACTATCATCTATCTACCTTATCCTTGCTATGACAGAAGAAGAATTTATCCCTTTTGATGAGTTTGAAGAGACAGCCTTGTTAAATATCCTTTCCAATGAAAGCAGCTTGATGTATCGTGCTGTGGCAGTCATTCCTACTGCCCATCACGACCTGCACTTCTTTGACACTCATCGTACAATCAATAAGACGATGGAGACCATCCCCTCCACCACAATCAAACTCAATTCTAAGTCTATTTCATCTAAATGTGAGCAGTGCCCGCTCCGTCCAACCCTCCTATCGAATACCTTCTTCAGTGCCCATATCAGCGACTTTCAAGATTTAAAACTAAAGATAGAGAGCACTTTAGCTCAGTGCTCTGAGTTTGATTCGTCCTATGTTTCAAAGGAATGCATGGTAAGCATTTTCTATTCTTTCGCATGTTGGGTGGGAGTGTTTCTTACTGAGTTTCACCTTAGTGGAAATGTAAATACTTGCGCGCTTCTTTTCTGTGCGAACTCGATCTGTCGGTGTATTGGGACCCCCAATCCTTGGATCATATCGTGGAAGTGAAGTGTATTCGGGGTGAGAGCTTCCGTCCTTCAGTGCAGGCGTTCTTTGAGGCACTGCAGCGCGCCATTTTGGGTCAGTGTCCCGGTCCTGTCTGCAAACCGCGCAGAGGCTGTCTTTCCCGCGGAGCCTCTCCTATACCATCCATGGACGATTGCAATCTGTACATCCCAAGTGAGGAGGATTTCCTGGCTGGTATTGAGCCTATTCATAAGATGGTTGGCGCTGCTTTCTTGGAGTCTCGTCTGGAAGCAGTCAAGATGCTTTGTGATCTCTCCACGAAGCAGCCTCAGTATCTGGAGCACCCTGTGTGCGTCAATCTCTGTATTGAGTCTCTTTGCAAGCTTCTTACCGATGATTTTGAGGACGTTCGTCAGCTTTCTCTCAACGCTCTTTGTGCTTTTCTCGAGCTGCCTGTTTATCGTCAGGCCTTTGTGACAACTCATTTGGCTGCGTTGGAGTATATAGCATCATTGATTGCGAATTGCCCTCCTAATGAGCTGTCCTGTGGCTGTGCCGCCATGCGTCGAAGCGCTGCGGCTATTCTCAACCACATTACTCGTATTCAACCCCAAAGCGTACTGCAGATTCTGCAGGCGTTGGGCTATTCGACCGAGGAGGAATGGTTGCAGCATGTTGGAAAGCTCCGTGACGAGCGTACTCGTCAAATTGCTAGCGAAGTGAACGTTGTCTATCGCTCTCGGGATGCTGAGTGTGGCTTCTCTGTTAGCCCTGTGCTTGGCTTTACCCTGGCTGATGTTTCTGCCTGAGTGGTCTTAATAGAATGAGATTAAGCGTGTAAATATATGTCGAATATATATACAGGTTTGTATATACTGGATAGAAAGCTAAAAGCGCCTGTAAAGCTTATTAAGATGGGTATTCTAAATCCATTTGGGGCTTCTCCCGTAGCGCAAGCAAGTCAATCTGACAGGAAAGACTGGCGAAATAGAATGGTCAATTCAAGACTGAACTGACGTTCAGGTCTTTGATAATTACAAAGATTGACACCCATGAGGCCATTGACAATCATTTACGAAGCCTGTGTGATTGGGGCTTCGCGCGCTTCCCACGCTTTAATACTACTATGACATGATGAAACAAAGACGATGAGTGGAAGACATCGGCATCGTGGGAGAGAGGGTGAATCAGATGGCGAAGAAAGATACAGGTCATCGCCCAACTCTTTTGATGACAGAGACAGGCGAGAGAGTCGCTCTCGTCGAAGCCGTAGTCGAAGTCGTAGCAGCAGTCGCAGTCGTGACCGAGGCCGCAGGAACAGAGAGGGAGAGGGAGCAGGCTTAGGGAGAAGCGACTATCGCAGGGATGGCCGCAGTCCACCTCGGGATGATAATGACCGAAGTAGAGATGGGACAAGGAGATATCGAGACAGTCGCTCTCCCTCGCCTGTCAGGAGAGAACGCCGTGCTCCTCAATCCTTCCTGGACAAAGCCGAGGAAGCGCGCAGACGAGCACCTGAACACTTCGATTGGGGAACGTCTGAAGAGTCTCCCAAGAAGGATAGTGGTGAGGAGGAGAAGCCGAAAGAAAAGCCCAATTTCGGTCTCTCCGGCGCTCTGGCCAAAGACGAGCGGACAGGCAACGCGGTCAATGGAGTGGTGCTCAAATTCACTGAGCCTGCTGAGGCCGCGCTGCCGGACAAGAAGTGGCGTCTTTATGTTTACAAAGGTGAGGACCTTGTCGAGACGCTGCACATCCACCGCCGCTCCTGTTTCTTGTTGGGGCGTGACACGAGAGTGGCTGACGTGCCCTTGCTACACCCTTCTTGCTCATTGCAACACGCTGTTATCCAATACCGCGATGTCAAAGGAGACGTTAAGCCTTATCTGATGGACTTACAATCTTCGCATGGGACGAAGATTAATGGAAAGCAACTGGAGACAGCGCGGTATTACGAGCTGCGTCCAGGCGATCTGATTGAGTTCGCCACTTCAACCAGACAATATGTCTTGTTACATGATAAGGCTGCTTAGCAGATAGATAGATAGCGAGAAGTTAAATAAATCAAAGCCATTTATCTCGACGAATGATAACGACATGTTACTCACAACAAAAAGCCATTAAGGGCAACAACAGAACAGCAATAGAAAACAATCATTCTTGCAAAATTTATACATTCTTCTTCCAGCGTGCCTCTTCCACCGAGCTCAAGGCCTTATAAAGATTTTTCTCATCATCACACATATGCTTCCATCTGTCTCCCGCATGACGCCCCATTCGCGTCTGAATATCGTCCAGATTTAAGCTCAAAATGAACTGCCTTTCCTATCAAAAGGATAAAGATAACAAATGTAGAGCTAGAAAGGAAAACGTTTGTTCGATACCTGATGCACGAAATGATTATAGGCAGTCATCGCATTGGATTCAGAGGAGAACGATCTGCTTAAATCCCAGAAATAAGAATAGTGCATAAACAACAATAGAATTAACCATAGCCTTACTCGCAATCAATCCCTTCCGAATCCACCAACTCATCCAGACCCTGTAAAATTATACATTTAATAGAACAAACACAAATAAAAATTAAAAAAACTCACATCCTCAGCAACAACCATGTAAGGAGCCTTCTGCTCTTGACTTGCGTTCAATTCATTGTTGCTCGGCTGAGTAAACAAGCAACCAAACATAAACGCAGCGACTTATCGAAATTAAATGTCGGTACTCACATTGTCATCTCTTTCTTGCAATACTGACGCTCGCGCCGTCATGGCAAAGTAGTTGAAAGCTGTGATGGGTCCTTTGGGGCGTTTCTTCTCATTGCTGTTATTATTGCCATGGCACCGTAACTTGCACTCTTATCTGCACAAATTCGCAAGCTTTGTTCAGCACGCAGTTCATTCAATTCAACCAAACCCACCCCTATTCATCTCACCTCGCCACCTCTGTTCGAATAAACCACTCCATATCCACCTGCTTTCGGCCACAGTTTCATTTGGTCATAAAGGCAGTCGACAAGCTGTGAGGAAAAGCGCAAGAAGTCTGCTCGACTTGGGTAGCTGGCGAGGATATGCTCCAATGGGGTTTCTTCGCCTTCCAATTGAGTGACAAAGCAGTCTCTACATATGAGGAAAGTCTCGTTATTTCAAAACCCAAATGAGAATTGAGGCAACTTGTGAACAAAGTCAAACAATACCTAATGGAGTAAGCTCCTTTCCCTAGAACCTCAACCTTCACCGCATCTTGACAAAGATAGCTCAGCAACACAGCCTCCCCATCACTGATCAGCATGGCAATCAAGGGGAACTTCACGCAACTGCTCTTCAACAAACCCACTGTCTCTTGGACCGATCTGCTGTCGAAAGACTCGTGAGTACTTTCCGCAGATAATAAGGGAAGAACCAATCGCACACAATTGCAGGTCTCGCCCGCACAGCACAGATGGGAAAGGAAAATGCTCCGTCTTCCATGGCTTCCAAGCACTATGCCCACTTGAAGATTCTCGTCATACATGAACTTGATGCGCTCTTCCACAAAATAGGAACCACATATATTTTGAGAGCAGAGATGGGTACATTCAGAGAATACTGCCATACTACACATGTCAGTCTCGCCACAGGTATCCACTTTCACAACTCCTCGAATCATGTTAAGGAAGCAATAAAAGGAAATGGTCTCGTCCACAACCTGAAAAATGCTCAAAACAGAGCTGGAATCGAAGGAATTGAACGCAGTTGCAGTTGGATCTGCAGAGGAGCGAAGTTGTTAGAACAAATGCTCTCGCAGGCATGAGCAGTTGCTGTGCTGCCACCGGGGCACTTGTTCAATCGCAAGAGAGGTCTCGTCGAGCTTGGGTGGGACTGTCTCACCATGGCCACGTCATCCACATTGTTCTGCATGCCAACAGCAGGCAGAGCCCGGTCTTTTAACTTCACAACTCCTTTACAGATGCATCCAATTTATTATAAAACCATTTTTGTTGAGGACGAGGCCGAGGAAGACAATGCGAATGAAAAAAATCGAATGCGTTTGGAAGCAATTTTCATCTCAATGCTCTTCTCCCTGCTAAAGACCGCGAAGACAGATTAAAAACCAAATTAACGATCGAACAGCGGTATTAGATGGATTTCATAGCTTGTGGGATGATTATATAGAAACGTCAGTTAAAAATTGATTGAAAATAGAAAGAACACATGGCTAATGAGCTACTGCGAAATCTACAAAAGTCGATTTGCTACAATATTCATTGCAATGTTTGCCAATGCCATTCCAACTTCCGTGGATTGCTCTTACTCCGCCACCTAAAGATAGTTTCAAAATCATATTCATTCAGCAACAACATAGTTCGTCAAAACCTTAAATTTAAAGCCACAAGCTCAAACCTCTGCTATCGGATCTCCCCTATTATTTTAATCAAAATGATTCACGTCACCACAATAAATACAGCGGTCTCATTTCAACCTTGTTATATCAATACATCAAGCAAAAAATCCATCAACAATGGTAGCAATCCCTTCTTGAAAATTTATACATTCTTCTTCCAGCGTGCTTCTTCCACGGAATTAAGTGTCAAGTAGAGATTTTTCTCATCATCGCCCATGGTGTTCCATCTGTCTCCCGCATGACGCCCCATTCGCGTCTGAGCATCGTCCAGATTTAAGCTCAAAATGAACTGCCTTTCCTATCAAAAGGATAAAGATAACGAATGAAGAGGCTACAAAGGAAAAACATTGAATGGTACCTGATGCACGAAATGATTATAGGCAGTCATCGTTTTGGATTCATTCACGCTTCTGAAAATGCACCCATTACAACAAGATAAACACTAGCAAAATCAATCACAGACCGCAAACAATATAAACAACTTACTCGCTATCAGAGTCTTCGGCATCACGAAATTCCTTCATCTCCTAATCATAAATGGAAACCTCATCACGCCAGCAACACCAAAATAAACGAACAACAAAAAGCTTACCAACTCGTATCGTAACCGGTCGGCCTCAGCAAGAACCATGTAAGGAGCCTTCTGCTCTTGACTCAGTAACTTCCACTTCTGACCCAAGACTGCATTCAATTCGTTATTGCTCGGCTGAGTAAACAAGCCACGAAACATAACAACACATTCGCTTTAAATAGAGCGACTTATAGAAATTAAATGTCGGTACTCACATTGTCATCTCTTTCTTGCAATACTGACGCTCGCGCCGTCATGGCAAAGTAGTTGAAAGCTGTGATGGGTCCTTTGGGGCGTTTCTTCTCATTGCTGTTATTATTGCCATGTGTTCTGGCAAGCTCAGATGGCACCGTAACTTGCACTCTTATCTGCACAAATTCGCAAGCTTTGTTCAGCACGCAGTTCATTCAATTCAACCAAACCCACCCCTATTCATCTCACCTCGCCACCTCTGTTCGAATAAACCACTCCATATCCACCTGCTTTCGGCCACAGTTTCATTTGGTCATAAAGGCAGTCGACAAGCTGTGAGGAAAAGCGCAAGAAGTCTGCTCGACTTGGGTAGCTGGCGAGGATATGCTCCAATGGGGTTTCTTCGCCTTCCAATTGAGTGACAAAGCAGTCTCTACATATGAGGAAAGTCTCGTTATTTCAAAACCCAAATGAGAATTGAGGCAACTTGTGAACAAAGTCAAACAATACCTAATGGAGTAAGCTCCTTTCCCTAGAACCTCAACCTTCACCGCATCTTGACAAAGATAGCTCAGCAACACAGCCTCCCCATCACTGATCAGCATGGCAATCAAGGGGAACTTCACGCAACTGCTCTTCAACAAACCCACTGTCTCTTGGACCGATCTGCTGTCGAAAGACTCGTGAGTACTTTCCGCAGATAATAAGGGAAGAACCAATCGCACACAATTGCAGGTCTCGCCCGCACAGCACAGATGGGAAAGGAAAATGCTCCGTCTTCCATGGCTTCCAAGCACTATGCCCACTTGAAGATTCTCGTCATACATGAACTTGATGCGCTCTTCCACAAAATAGGAACCACATATATTTTGAGAGCAGAGATGGGTACATTCAGAGAATACTGCCATACTACACATGTCAGTCTCGCCACAGGTATCCACTTTCACAACTCCTCGAATCATGTTAAGGAAGCAATAAAAGGAAATGGTCTCGTCCACAACCTGAAAAATGCTCAAAACAGAGCTGGAATCGAATACAGTTGCAGCAGGATCTTCGAAAAAATGAAGATGCTGTTAGAACAATCCTCATGCGAAGAGAGGGTGGTCTCATGGGCAGACCTACCATACCGTTCGGCGCCTACGACCATACCGTTCGGCGCCTACGTAGTTTTTGACCAAAAGCGTAGTTTGAGTGGGGCGACCGTACTTCAACTACGAATACGGTCGACTACGTAGAAAAAATCATCGAAAACTACGGATGGCCGTAGTTTTGGACTACGCCTGATTAGGCGTAGTTTTGGGGAGGATCCCTCACGCAGGACAAAAGGAGCAAAAGGAGCGACCGCGTCCCGCGCAATGGTTTCGCACTCAGTTTGCAAGACAAAATAATAATATCTGCAACTGAGAGTGAAACTATTGCGCGGGGCTCTCCGGTCCTCTGGCTGTTCGGTGACTGCGTGGTTTTTGGTGCAAAACTACGGCGTAGTTGAAGAAGAAACTACGGCGCAGTTTTTGGCCAACCACGTAGCCGCCGAACGGTTTGTACAGTGAACTTAAAGACGGGACGGTCTTTGATCTTCAACCATGTCACCACGCCGTCCTCCTTGACTCTGGCGATTTGGCAAATTGTGTCCTGGATTGACTTTCAAATTGGACTTGGACTTCGTTGCGTTCTTGTGTATCTATTAGTTGGACTTATAGTGAGAAGAATATCTTCGCCTTCTGTGAAGAGAGAGAGAGAGAGAGAGAAAGAAAATTGCCCTGCCAGTAAACTATTTAGCGATGCATTATTTTTGACAAACGTCACGTCACTCCTTTAATATTATTTGAGGATTGTGTATGGTCGGAATGGTTAGCATCATAGAGAGAGTCGTTGCAACACGCTGTTATCCAATACCGCGATGTCAAAGGAGACGTTAAGCCTTATCTGATGGACTTACAATCTTCGCATGGGACGAAGATTAATGGAAAGCAACTGGAGACAGCGCGGTATTACGAGCTGCGTCCAGGCGATCTGATTGAGTTCGCCACTTCAACCAGACAATATGTCTTGCTACATGATAAGGCTGCTTACCAGATAGATAGTGAGAAGTTAAATAAATCAAAGCTAATTATCAAACTCAAATCATTCCTTAAATTACACTCAATTAAAGATGATATGAAGGAATACTCCTAACGATGAGAAATACTTCAGCATGGAAGCGACAGGATTCTGGAGCTCGATTCAGAATGAAGCGTTCTAAAGCGCAAGAAAGAAGAAATTAATCAAAATACTAACAAAAGGCATACAATGTCGAAGGAGAGGGTGACACTCAGACATCCAAGGAAGATTAGTGTCCCAATAGCTAGCCGCTGGCAGCGGGTGAGCTGTCGACAGAATACTGCGAATGGTTTGGGAACCCTGTTTCATCAATGTGCCCCTCTCCTCTGACAACAATACTATCACTCTACTCTCACAGCCAACTTACCATCTTCTAGACCTGGGGGGTGCTTGGTCTCGCGTATTCATCTCAACGTGCGATAGAGACTCTTCTGGAATCCAATGGTTCCAACGACCTCACTGTGCGAGTTCCATCATATCTATTGATTCAGACATGTTACGTATTCAGTTAGTGGCTGGCATGCAAAGCACAAGAAACAGAGAAAGAAGCGTATAATGCAATAACAAAGAAGAGGGTGACACTCAGACATCCAAGGAAGATTAGTGTCCCAATAGCTAGCCGCTGGCAGCGGATGAGCTGTCGACAGAATACTGCGAATGGTTTGGGAACCCTGTTTCATCAATGCGCTCCTCTCTTTGACCATCACATACAAACACTCTCCAAGAAGAGTATAGACATTGTTACAGAGAAGCAAACACTTACCAACTGGAGTCAAAGCCAATCATGTGTCATGATTCTGGAAGGTGCTTCCTTGGCATTTCATTTGTGACTGACCCTTCTGTGAGACGCTGTGTGGTTCTGACACATTAACTTCACATCCATCCCTTCTTCCAATTTCCAAAACCCGAAAACCCCAATTCACGAAAACCGAGCAGAGAGGAGCAGCAGCAGAGGACTTCAACTTTCCGCTGGGCGAGAAAAAGAAAGGCGAAGGCAAAACTATTGCCTTCTGCTCCATAAGTTATCAAAAGTCCCCTCCTCGAGTGAAGATGAAAGGTGTAATATCTGCTTCAACTCGTGGTTTCTTGACGAACTCAGCCAAGCAAGACATGCAAGCCTATCAAGCTTCATGGGTCGAGTTATACTTGCTTGGCATCTTGGTTGTAGGGAAGATCTTCACCTATTGGCAGACAGGCCTATCGATGGGCTACTGGGAATTCTTTTTCGGGCAGTCCACGATTTGTCTTGCCTATATTTGTTTCACTTCGTGCATCGCGGAGATGACCTCCATTCTGCCCTTTTCGGGGGGATCTTATGGGTATGTTCGTTGTGTCCTGGGTCCTCTCATCGGATACATGATCGGATTCTACGAGGCGATGGAGTACATCATGTTCGTCACCGCCTGCTTGGCCTACATCGGAAGGATCATGACAGATGTCTTGAACATCTCGAGAGACTTCGAGCCACTCTATTGGCTGGCTTTCTATATCTGCGCGGTGCCTATTCATATGATGGGCGGTCGAGTCTTCTGGAAGGTTGGAGCCTTCTTCGCTCTGTGGATTCTGGTGCTGATGATCATCTACATTCTGGGCAACGCGGGCAATGCTCGCATGAACAGCTCGACGACGAATGATAACGACGGGTTTCAGCCAGAAGGAGCATCTTTTATGCAGTATTATCCTGTGGGTGGGTGGTGCTTTAAAGGCATTGAAGTGATGACCTTGACATGCGAGAACATTTCCAGCCCCGGCAGAAATGTGCCCTACGCTATGATGGCAACTGTTGTGACTATGGTCGTGCTAGTGTGGTCGATAGTGTTGATCGCGGGGTCTATCACGCCTGATGTCAATAGCATGATTCAATCAAGTTTCCCCATGAATGGTGGCTTGAAGCACATCTTTCACTTGTCAGATCAGTGGATCTCTCTCATCTCCATGCCCACTGTCATTGGGACGAGTTTCTGCTTCCTCTATGCGGGAACTCATCAGCTCTTTGCCATGGCCGGCTCAGGCTTGTTCAATCCAATTCTAAAGTCCACCTTCGGGGTGAATCGTGTTCCTTATTTTGCCATTCTGACTGTTGTCGGACTGAGTTTTTCTATCGAAACCATTCTGTTTTACACCATGCCTCACAAATATGTTAACGTCTTGTTCACCTTGTCTATGATGAGTTCCATTCCTGTCTATGTTTGCCTTTGTATTTCTTATTTGATCTATTGTAGTTCCTTCGCTAACCTCGAGCGGAACTATCGCAGTCCCTTTGGTGCTTACGGCGCTTACTATGCCATGGCGATCTACGGCTTTGCTTATGTGACCTTGATCGGCTTCCCGAAGGAAGTGACTGTTTCCTCTTCTCTCTTTTGCGGAGCTACAGGCTTGGCCTTGATTTATTACTTTTTGGTGGCGAAGAAGAGGCAGTTCTTCTCGAGGGAGGAGCAGAAGAAGTTCCTCAAAGTCTACGTGGTCAATGCTAATAAAGGCAAGCATCATCACCATGGTCATGGTCATGGGAGCCACTCTCCTAGATCACCTCGCCTCAACTTGAAACACAATGCCGTCGCTCCATCATCATCAGGGGCGTCACTCCCATCATCGCCCACAGACCATCCCGTCACTCCCACGGAACACAGCTCGCATCAGTCCATTACTCGACACCAAGGCTGGGCCGGCTATTTGTTTGGATATCTTATGCGTGCTCAGTTAGATAGCGATTTGCTGGGGTCTTCAGGACATCCCTCTTCGTCCTCTGGTGGTGGTGGCGATTCCAGCCATCATGGCGCCGGAAGATCCGCCTCGGGCACTGCCTTGCAATCGGGCGAGCAAAAAGCATCTGAAGTGAGGGCCTCGAGAGAAGTTTCTTAGATTGCACTTCGTGATCTCCGCATCCATATGGTTATTATTATTGTTTTATGGTATTATGTATTGTATATTGTGTTGTCGCTTTCAGCTTGAGCGCCGCTCGTCGTAACTCGATGCTTACTGACAGACAAACAGACACATAGCAGCCTTGCCAACACATGGAAGACAGCCTTAGACTATCTTGATTGATATTGCTGGAGGTGATTTGTTAGCCTCTAGTCTAGCGTATAGTGATTAAGTTAGCCAGTGTGAAGCAGTTTGGCAGCAGACCTCCTCAGATATATATCTAGTAACTAGCCTATCTGGAAGCTGCATCTCCGAGCTGTGGAACATTCATTTTGTTTTGAGTATTCTGAAAGTCGATCTCCCTTCATCAATTGCAGTAGATGTTGCACTTACTAGCTATGGACAAAACTCGATGAATATCGTCGTCGATCTGAACCTAAACTAATTTTATTTAACTCTCATCATTGAACGTTGTTTCCACACACCAAACTCGAATAATCGAATACTCCAATAATCGAATAAGCGAATACTCCAATAATCGAACAATCGAAAAGGGAGAGACGAATTCAAACCAGGTTGTTGTCTGTCCCTTCTTGCTGACCAATTGCGATCATCAAACTGATCGCTCTATTCGCGTTTTTCTTGTCTCTGTCTATGAGAATTGTCCGATACTCTTATCGGACCTTAGCCTTTGCAGCCTTATCAAGAGCTTTTATCATGAGAAGATTTCTCGTCAACACCAAAGCACCTGCTTCGGCTGCCGAGGCAGTCATTGGGACTGCGAAACCTGCAGCTTCGCTCCGAGCTGCCACCACTGCTACCGCTGCTGTCTCAATACCTGCTATTGTGCAAGACAGCTCTCCTGACCAAGCTGTGGCGACTCCCTCGACTTCTTCCCTGACAACAACAGTGACATCCCAGTTACCTCCTAACGCCTCCTTTGCAGAGCAACTCAAAGCCTCAGAGCTTCCCTCGGGTATGGATAAATACATTAGTTGGCAAGCGGGGGAGTCTATCCCCTACAGCGTCGTGGTAAGCACTTTCGAGGAAGTGTCGCAGAGGAGCGGTCGGCTGGACAAAGAGGCTCTGCTCACTCGCCTGTTCCGTTGCGTGCTGGCCACCACTCCGGCGGATCTAGAGGCAGTGGTCTACATCACCTTCAACCAGGTGCACCCAGTCTACGATGGCTTGGAGCTCGGAGTGGGCGACTCGCTGCTGGTCAAGGCCATCTGTGAGGCCACAGGGCGCAAGAAGGATGCCGTGGAAGAGGACTATGAACGCGAAGGTGATCTCGGAGTGGTCGCCTTAGCGTCTCGCAGCTCTCAAAAGACTCTCTCCTTCGTCGCCAAGCCCAAGCCTTTGACCGCCTCGGCCGTGCTGGAGCAGTTCCGAAACATCACTTCCATCAAAGGAGACAAAGCTCAAGCGCGTAAAGTGGAAGTCATCAAGAACCTTCTGGTCAAATGCCAAGGACAAGAGGCGAAGTACATCGTGAGAGCCTTGCAAGGAAAGCTGCGCATTGGCTTGGCCGAGCAGACCGTGTTGGTGTCGTTGTCGCACGCCTTCCTCGACGCTCAGCAGCAGGTCAAAGCCGCCGCCTCGATGGAGTCGGACGAGCTGGTTGATTGCAGTGAGAGTGAGAGTGAGAGTGTCTCTGGGGGGAAGAAGAGCAGGAAGACCCAGAAGAAGACCAAGAAGGCAGTGGCGGTGGCGGTGGAGGAGGAGGATTCTCCCTCATCGGCCAGCGCGGGAGATGTCGAAGAGATGGGCCTGCAAGATCTCCTCTCTCGTGTTTCGGAAGCAGAAACTCCAGAAGGTCGTTTGCTTCGCCTTTATCTCACGGGATCGAGCCGTCTCCCGCGAGACAAAGCCTATGAGGCGGCGGAGCAGGCGGTGAAGCGTGCCTTCTCAGAGTGTCCTAACCTCACGCTGCTCCTCGCTGCTCTCTCTTCCTACCCTATTTATCAACTCTACACACACTGCAAGCTGCATATTGGCATCCCAGTCGCTCCCATGTTGGCCAAGCCCACCAAGGCCGTGGCGGAGGTGCTCTCGCGACTGTCCGGCCTCGCCTTCACCATGGAGTACAAGTACGATGGTGAACGAGCCCAGGTACACCTACTGGAGGATGGCACTGTGAAGATCTTCTCGCGAAACAGCGAAGACAACACGGAGAAGTATCCCGACTTACGACAAGTGGTTCGCGACTCTAGAACAGAACATGTGACCAGCGCTATCATCGATGCTGAGGTAGTGGCTTATGACAGAGAGAAGGGACAGCTGCTGCCGTTCCAGATCCTCTCAACACGCAAGCGGAAGCAAGGCGAGGGAGAGGAGGAGCAGAAGGTGAAGGTCATTCTGCAGGCCTTCGATCTGCTTTACCTTAACGGTCAGTCCGTGCTGAGAGAGTCCTTGAGAACGCGCAGAGCTCTCCTGCGCAAAGCCTTCTCCCATACTGAGGCCTTTCTGCACTTTGCTAGCGGTGCAGATCATGTGGAGGACGGAGACACGGCTCCTATCGAGACCTTTCTGACGGAAGCCTGCGCCAGCATGTGCGAGGGGCTCATGGTCAAGACCTTGGACGACCGCGCCACTTACGAGCCTTCTAAGCGCTCTCTCAACTGGCTCAAGCTCAAGAAGGACTACATCACTGGCATGGGTGTGTGCGACAGCGTCGACCTGGTGCCCATCGGCGGCTATTTGGGTCGCGGCAAGAGAGTTAACACCTACGGCGCCTACCTCATGGCCTGCTACGACCCGGACCGCGACGAGTACCAGAGCGTCTGCAAGGTGGGCACTGGATTCAAAGACGAGGACCTCGAGCGCTTGACCAACCAGCTTCGAGGGTCGGCGCTCATTCCTTCCAAGAAGAAGCCCGTCAACTTCAACGTCTCCGAGGCGCTCTACCCGGACGACTGGTTCGAGGCCGGCAGCATCGTGTGGGAGATACAAGCAGCTGATTTGAGTCGATCGAGTGTACATAGAGGAGGTCTTGGGCGTTTGGATGGTGAAGGCAGAGGGATTGGTCTGCGATTCCCGCGATTCTTGCGCGAGCGAGACGACAAGCGCGCAGAGCTCGCGACCACCAGCGAGCAGATCGTGGACATGTTCTTCAGCCAAGCGACCATCGAGGGCAACGGCAAAGCCAAAGAAGGCGGCGATGACGACGAGGAGGACGAGGGAATCTGACCTCGACCACCACACCACCTCAACTAGTCAGCAGACAAACAACAAACTTGAGTATTTCCATTTCATTTCCATTGACTTATCTTCATTGCCATTGACTCACTCACTGGGAAACTCTTAAAACAGACAGCATTATAAGTGAATCCATAGCTGATTTACAGGTTCTCCGAAATGAGAAATGGTGAGAATAAGGAATAAAGCACTAAACGAGTGAGGTCAGGTCATCATCATCCTCATTCATTCTAATTTAGTTCGCCCCCGCCGCTGTGCTCTCGAGGTCCGGCAGCTTCTCGTCGTCGTCACTGTCCTCCTCCTCGCCCATAGGAGGCTGGCCACCCATACCTCCCAAGTTTCCGAAGTCCATGTTACCGAAGTCCATATTGCCAAAGCCGTCGACGTCGAAGTCCTTGCCCTCCGCCTCGTCCTCGTCCACATAGCGATCCCAGTCCACCTTCACGTTGGTCTTCTCCAGATGCTTGTCCAGCAGTAGTCTAGGCCAGAACTCGCCTTCTGCGTCCTTCTTGTTCAGCTTCATTTGAACGGAGGAAGGCTGCACGTTCCAGACAGAACCCTCGGGTTCGATCTCCTTGAACTACGCCAGCAAAAATAATACAGCAGCCGTGCACCAGTCAAAAATTATGCTCAGAGGGATAGGAAGGGCGGTAGGGCCAAGAGGCAGCGAAGGGCAGACAGACTTACCAGCTCTAGATCTAACGAGTAAGGCTTGCCATTGGAAGTGCCCGAGAAAGTCAGCTTCTTGTCGGTGATATTGATCTTATGGTCCTTCACATCAGGCAAGGTGATGGTCAGAAAGATGGAGTCTTTTCTTTGGGCCCACTTGACAGGTGCAGTGTTCATCTTCTGTGAGTGAGGGATTGGTGGGAAAGGTCTTCTAATTCCTTCCAATTGGCGCGGCGACGAATGATCGAGAACCTCCCCCACCGTTTTCGAAGATTCGGACTTTCGGACTTCCTCTACAGTAACAACAACGGATTTTTGTCCCTCCACGCCAACCAACAATAACTGAAGATCTTCCCTGCGCTATTGTTGATGGAGAACTATGAGGGTAGCAATGAAGGATACGGGGATGACTATGGGGATGAACCAAGCAGTCAGTCGCAAGAGAGCAGCAAGGAGAGCAGTCAGGAGGTGGAGAGGAGGCGCAAGGCCATCAACGCCGACACTTTCATCGACCTCGTGCTGGCTGGCAGGAAGAAGAACCGCACCGTCGCAGTGCCGCCTCTCTTCGACCAGCGCAACCGACCAAAGCGTCTCATGCTAAGCGAGGAGGACTTCCACCACTTGCTGGGTGAGAGCGACGGCTCGCTCTTCGGTGGCGGATGTCGTCCCGAGCTGGAGCTCTTGGCTGTGCTTCCCTCGCCACTCAATGACTCTAGCGGAATGGAAGAGCGCGAGCCTGTCTACTTGCTGTATGACGCCCCAAAGGAGCTCTTTCTCTACTCTGCGGGAGTGGAGTGCCGCCTCCTGCAGATGATGCGCGCCGCACTCTTTCATCAACACAACCAGAGCGACAGTCCTATTGACCCTAGCCAGAGCCTTGAACCTAGTCAGAGCCTAGAGCCTAGTCAGAGCCAGAGAGATGGTCCTACTGACCTCAGCCAGAGACACAGTCCTGGTCAAAGCCCCAGATCTACCACCTCCAGCTCTGTGCCGAGCCCAAGGCCTGACCTCATTCCCAGCAGAAAGATGAAAGAGAGCGACGGTGTAGCAGCGCTGCAGGTCAGCAGCTGGACATCTCTGATGCACCATGAGGTGCAGCACCTCGGCGACATGCAGAGAATGAGATCGTGGCGTCGCTTCGTCCGAACCTTTCTGTGGCCAATCTTCCGCGACGAGCGCTTGGTCCACCAAAGAGAAGTGGCGATGCAGCGCTACGAAGAAGCTCTCATTGCTGCGAGACTCCGCGCCAACGAATACTCAGACACCGACTCTTCGATATCCCAATTGCACTCCCTCGCCACTAAAGATTCTTCCAGCGAAGTCCTTGGCAGCGCTCGATGACTCCTTCTCTTCTGCCTGCTTTAGGGCATAGGGTACTTTGGCATTATAGTCGTCTTTCAGAGTGATAGCAGACTCACTGCTCGTCTGGCACGGAAGAGAGCAATACAGTCCTGGTCACAGTTCTATGCTCTGCTCATTCGCAAGCAGCGGAGCAGTCAGCAGCAACAGGGCAGTCCCGTCAAGAAAGCCGCCATGAGCAAGTCTTTCAAACTGCACAAGTCGGAAGAGAATAAGTTGGAAAAGGCTCGAGGAAAGTTGGTGTTGTTAGTGTGTCCTATGCTGTAAAGTGTGTTTGAGTGTTGTGGGCTCCTCTGCTTGGAGTGGTCATGGCGAGATGGCATATACTATACTATGGTGTTTACTGTACTATGGTCTATGTTATGGTACTGTATATACTAGGGTTAGATATATTACACTAAGCTGAGTCATTGCGCTAAGCTACTCCAACTCGAGATCTGCTGACCGCTTGGCCGGCTGGCTCGATCGGACCTTCTCGTGCAGTTCGTGCGAGGATATGAGCGTGAGAGAGAGCGGGCTGACCTCGTCCACCTCTCCGAAGAGCACGATGTTGTCGCCGCGCACGACGTAGAGACCAATTTCCGTCTCACTATAAAACTCTGACAGCATAACACACACAGCACGTCAGCTTCAGCGAGGGAGAGAGAGAGGAGGGGAGAGGTGGTTCACCTTGGAAGATCAACCTCTCGATGGTGCGGTGTAGCACGAGGTTGAGGTATTGGTCGTAGGTGCGCAGCACGCCCACGAGGTATCGCCCGTCCTGCAGTAGCACTGCCAGCTTCTTATCCAAATAGTCCGCCAATGAAGCAGCTCCAGGCAGGTAAGGCGTCGACGATTCGCTTAGACTTGACATTAGCTCGAGATTTCCTGTCTGATTGCTTTTATTCTCACTCAATCACAATCAATCCCAATCTCCGCTGTCTGGGGCATCTATTAGGTAATTACGTAATACGAGTGAGGAATTACCTAACAGAGGAGAAAACGCGTTCTTCATGCTGTTGTTGTTATGAGGGGGTATGGCAGAGTCTGTCGCTATCGTCTGGTTGACTTGATTTGACTGCAGCATGGCTCAAAGAAAACCCTCTTCTTCCTGGACCCTGCGCTTTCAGTGTCGCCCAGAGTATTCTTGCTTGGCTCGCTTCACAGATGCCTTGGATGCGTCGCAATTGGCTGCAGGAGGAGGCAGTGGCAGGAGCAGGATGTACTTCCAGGAGGAAGAGCTGCGCGAGGACCCCGAGGACGACGTGGCCAAGGACGGAGAGTTTCCTACCAGACGAATGCGTCAGCGCCGCAAGTTCTACCGCCGCAAGCAGACTGTCGTGCTGGAGCACCCCCTGGCAGCAGCTCCTCTCTCTCTCCGCGGGGAGCAGCCCGTGCAGCACTACGAGGGCAAGCCAGTCAGCGTGGACTTCAATCCAGAGGGAGATTCCAACCAACCCCGCTCCTCCTCCTCCTCCTCCTCCTCCACCACCACCACGGCAGCTGCTGCAGCGGGTGGCGAGGAACACGAGCAGGACAAGGAGCAGCCCTTCAAATACGTGCTATTGCAGTTCGTGAAGACGGAGGAGGGAGCCGTGCCTGAGATCCACGTGCACCCCGTGGGCGACTTCTTCACTTTCCGCAAGACTGGCAAGCCTCGCGACGACTTGCTGGCTGAGATCGAGGACAAGGACAAGGAGGAGCAGGAGCGACAGGCGGCGCTGCTCGGTCGCTACAAGGCCATCTCTCAGACCATCTCGAACTACGAGAGCAAGAGGCGCGAGGAGGAGAAGCGCTCAGAGCAGCGCGGCCATGGCGGGGCCTTGGACTCCTTCTCGCAGGCCATGATGAAGGTCTTCAGCAGGAAGAAGCAGGACTCTGGCAGGCAGAACGCGGCGCTGGACGAGGACATGAACGCCGGGCTGGGGGTGTACATGGACGAGAACGGCCTCGACCCCGACGCCCTCAAGGAGCACGACTTCTGCGGCGGAGACTATGGCGTGAGGTTCGCGGACGACGAGGAAGACCACGTGATGCAGGAGCAGGAGGTGCAGACTCGTCAGTCAGAGCAGGAGATGACGTCCATGTCTCGCTATGACGAGGCGCTGGACGAGGACGAGGAGAGTGAGGAGGAGGAGGAGGAGGGCAACGGCGGGGAGGGCGGCGAGGGCCGAGAGAACGGCGCACAGGACTTGGGCTCTCGCGAGTTGGAGGCTCAAGCCAATCGCGCGCAGTCGGGGTTCATCAACGACGACATGCTCAAGGCCACTGTGGCGGCGCGCAAGAAGCTCATGCAGACTCAGCGGGCAGCGACTGCGGCGGCGGCCACGGCGGCGGCGGCGTCTTCTTCTCTGCTGGGAGCGGAAAGCAGTGACTCTGGCGGGGTAGCAGAGGGAGTAGCAGCGGCAGCAGCAGCAGGTGGGCCCACCAAGCGCTCTCTCGAGAGTCTCGATCTCGCGGGAGAGTCGGCCAAGCGCGTCAAGTTTGCTGACGGATCAGCTGGTGATGTGCCCAGCAGCAGTGGGGCTGCTTCTAGTGCTGGGGCAGGTGCTTCTAGCAGTGAGGATCTAGCAAGCGCCTCTCTAGTGGCTGCAGCGACTGCGCCATCTCCATCGCCAGTCAATGCTGTCCAAACAGCCGCCGCAGAGCTTTCCTCTCAACAAGAGTACACGCTGTCGGAGAGCGGAGTTCGCAAGTACATCCTCCACCGCGGAGGCCGTGTGTCAGTGAAGGAGCTGTCCGAGGTGTTCAAGCCCATCATCAAGGCCTACAGCAAGGCGCTGCCCAACAAGCTCGCAGGGAGAGACAAGTAAGCTCTCAACCCACACTGTGTGTGTCTGCTCTTTACATGACAAGGTGTTGTGTTGTGCTATCATGCTTAGATTCCTTGACATCCTCGAGGCGGTCACTCGTCAGATGGATGACCCACTGTTGGGTCGTGCTGTCGAGCTGCGCGACTCACACAAGTGAGACACAAAGAGACAGTCTGACCCACCCGTACAGTCCGTACAGTCAGACCTAGACTACCCCCTCCATGGCCAATAGCGCCTCTCAGTTTGTGTAGAACGAAGAGGCCGCAGGATGAATGCACGTGGCTTGATTATACGTGATCTCTTTCCAGCTCGTGGCTTCTCTCATCACTTTTAGTTCGAATGTAACTTACAACATCACTTATAACATAATCCATTTCACCATCAATCTATTCCATGGAATTTCACCATGGAATGGACGATTTCGTATGGTCGGTTATCTCGAATCTCCGAATTTCCTAATCTCCGAAAGATGTCAAAGCAGCGCAGCGCTTGCAGTGCGGAGCTGTGCTGAAGAAAGAGAAGCAAACAAGGCCAGCCGTCATGATCCGCGCGAGACAAGCGATTAGGCCTGTGGCCAAGAGAGTGAGGCTGCTCTCATCCCACGACAAGAGCACTCCGCCACCTGTCAAGCCTCCCCAGCCCCCCTCGAGCCCCTATGAGAAGAAGAAGAGGTCTCTTGTTGGGGAGGGACTATTTCTTGCGTTCACCGGCTTGGGAGCCCTCTCGGGCTATTTGGCGTACATGGGAGACGATGTTGATCCGGCGCTGAAGGGTGTGGCCAGCCTGCCCTTCGTCGCCTCTTACGTGGCTCCAGTGCGAGAAGTGTTTGTCCAGAAGGGTTTGGTCTACAAGCCCGCAGCCGCTGCGGTCCCTCCGCAGGCCCTCCCTCCCACTGAACTGGACGCCTTTGTAGAGCATTTGGATCATGAGGAGCAAGTGGACGCCCTGGCTGAGGGAGTGCCCCCTGAAGAGGAGCGGGTAGTGGCGAAGGAGGAGGAGGAGGAGGTGGTGCAGGAGGAGCAGGTGGTGGAGGAGACTCAGCCTGCTGTCGAAGGAGTTGTCGCTGTCGAGGATGCCCACGTCGTCAACTCGGTGGAAGTGTCTGAAGAGAGCCCCTCTGCAGTGGTCGAGGAGGTGGTGCCGCAGGAGGAGGAGAAGGTGGTGATGGTGGAGGAGGTGAAGACTCTCCCTCCCTCTCTGCTGCCTGAAGTCGATGCTGAAGTCATTCTGCAGAAGCGCCGCGGGTCGAGCAGCTCGGCGGATCTGGTCGCGGACATGGCCAGGCAGACGGCAGTCTTCCGCCAACAGCTGCAGGACTCGTTGCTGAGCGACTTGCACGACCTCGACGCCCCCGCCCTGCGCGCCAGACTGACTTCCCTCGCGGGAGAACTCTTCGAGCGCTTGTCGTGGGAGAATGTTCGCTTGGCTGGAGCCGTGCGCGCAGTGGAGCAGCAGGAGGAGGAGCGGTACACTCACCTCCTCGCCCAGCAACGCCGTGAGCTGCAAATCGAAATCGATCGCCTCCTCTTCGAGAAGGAGAAGGCCGTCGTGCAGGAGGCGGCGGAGCGTGTGCGCGAGGCTGAGGATCGCGCAGAGGCGCGGCTGCAGGGAGCGCTGCGTGCCCAGGGCGAAGGCTTCCGCGCCTCTTTGCTCGCCTCTTTGGCCGATCAGCAGAACGCGCTGCAGGCTGAGCTCAACGAGAAGGTCGCGTTGCTGCGGAAGTCCCACAATGACCATCTCTTGGAGATGCAGCCTCGCTTGGAGGAGCTCAACGGTGCCTTGCTGGCCGCACAGCAAGAAGTGGCCGAGGCTGTGCGCGTCGTCAAGTCCGCGGCGACCAACCACAAGCTGTCCGCGGCTGTCCTCGTGCTCGACTCTCTGTTAGAGTCGGGTGGCGGGGCAGGAGAAGGTGTCCAGGCTCTGCAACAACTTCGCGAGGTGGCCGAGGAGGAAGAAGTCGTGCGCGCCCTGCTGGCCGCGCTGCCGGCCGATCTCCTCACCAAGAAACACGTCCCAACTCTCGCAGACTTGCAGGTGCGCTTTCAGGTGATGCGCGACGAGGTGCGAAAAGTCGTTCTCGCCCCTGCTGGAGCCCCAAAGCTGTTGGGACAGATCGTGGGCGCAGTTTTGGCAAAGCTCTCCTTCACGCCAAGTGGATATCTCACTGGACCTGGTGCAGAAGAAGCCTTGGCCCGTGCTGCCTTCCGCCTGGACCATGGAGACCTTGCCGCCTGTGTACAGGAGCTACAAGGTGTGGAGGGCTACGCCCAAGTGCTGATGAGCGACTGGCAACAACTGGCGCGCGACCGTTTGCTTGTCGATGAAGCTCGCCGCATCCTTCGTGCTAACGCAGTCATTCGCCATAAAGCCTACCAGCAGTAAAGGGAAAGAAGAGCGGGTGACCGACATTAGAAGAGAGGTCTTGTAGAGTGATCTCGGTGTGTAAACTATGAAGCAACATCTACATCGTAGTCTTTGCGGAACAGTTCAGTTCTATTTACATGAGAAGAGGATGAACAATCAATTATTAGCGTCAAAGCTGCCGTTGGGATCGGCCAATAGGCGCACCACCTGCAATGAAAAGGAAGGGTAAAACACATCGAGAAAGAGACGAGCAAAAGGCTCTCACCTCTTCGAGGATGGCTGGCTTGGAGAGAAAATGGATCATCGCTGCGAGGCGGTCATTGTTGGAGAAATGCTGCAGACCCAGTCCAGAGACACCGCCAGCAAGAACCAAACCAACATCGGCACCTTCTCCAAAGCGACTGTTGTTTGCTGCCGATTCTCTCCGCCGTCGCCGAATTTGCTCGAAAGTGTGCAGGAGAGACTCTTCCAACTCTTCTTCGACTTCCAGCCTGGCCGTAGCAATCACAACATTACAGAGTCCCGAGGTAAACATTGCTTTCACCAGCTACTGTGCATCGCTTACCTGTGCTCGTGGAGGTCTTGAAGCGCCAGGCGGTATCGTTCGTCGCGGTCTTCTGACGTGATATCCTCTATGCAAGTTGTACGCCGGCTGGTCGCCCTGGAGAGAGGAAGAAGAGGCTGTGATTGGCTGTTACGATTCGATTTGTTAATACGCGGTAGTTGCAGCCGTTGAGGAGAGTCGAGGCGGAGGTCGTTTTGAGAGAAGGACGGCTTGACTTGCTTCGGCTTCTTCTTCTCTTTGCCTTGCTGGGCGCTTTCGTCGGCCCCGCGACTTTCTCTTGCCACTCTCTCCGTCAACACTGCGGGATAACGCACAGATTGCGCGGAGTGAATAGACTTGGCGATTTCGTCCGCGAGCTTTTCCTTCTTGGAGGCCTTCAGTCTCTTTTCTTCTGAGGAGACAGAGGCAGTGGCAGTGACGGGGAGAAGCAAAGTGGTGGGCGGCAAAGCCTCCTGCAAGGCGTCTTGCAAGACGCGGTTGCGCTTGACCAAGGCCTTCAGCTGGGTGGCGAGGTAGTGCTTCTGCTCGTTCATGCCTTGCAGGCGCTCTTTCATTTGGTTCACGTCGCTTTGCATGGCATCGAAGTGGAAGCGCAGGCGCTGGCATTCTTCTTGGAACCACTTGGCCTCGCTCTCGAGCCTCGCCACGGTGACGTCGTCGTTGAGGCGCTGCTCGGACCTCGCGATCTCCTGCTTGAGATGGTGGACTTCCGACCGAATGGACTGCATGTGGACGCGATAGGAGGACAGGAACTCTCGGTCCACTTGAGTGCTCACGTTGGAGAGCTTCGAGGAGAGCTGCCCCAGGAGATCCTGCAGGCCCACGTAGTGCTTTCGTGCGGTGGACAGGAGGTCAGCCTCGACGGCTGGGTTCCCTGTGAGGGCTGCGGACGAGGAACCGTCCATGGAAGCGGTTCTTAATGAACTGCCAGCAGCCAGGATCACATTCCCATTCGAGGCAGCTGCGGGTCCAGAGGCAGAGACAGAGGCAGAGGCTGTGCCATTGCCATTGCCATTGCCATTGCCATTGCCATTGCCATTGTTGTCGTTGTTGTTGTTGTTGTTGTTGTTTGTGGCTGAGGCTGAGGCTGAGGCTGTGGTGAGAGAAGAAGCTGCGCGGTGGAGCAGCGGAGAAGACTGCATCCCTTCACACTGAAGATACCCTCAAACTGAAAAGTTAGACTAACTGAAACAAGAAAGTGAAATCAATTCGTTTGCTTGTCAGCGCAGAAAACCGTCGACTTTCAGGACTTGGCAAAATGAGTTTTCCCCTATTTTACCACCTTTTTCCACAGTCATCACCCACTTTCATCACAGGCAATTGAGATCGCACCCAAAGGATACCATGTCGTCCCTCTCCATTGAGATCGCTATGGCCTTGATTCTTGTCCCAATGATCCTCGTGATTGCGGGGCTGGTGGCCATCCAAAAGCCTCGCCCAGATCAGGCGAAGAGTCTCACTTGGCTGCCTGGCAGTGACGAGCCCAGCAAGCGGGAGTTCGAGAAGTACGCCTTGCTCTACACGGCCACTTGGATCGCCTTGTTTGGCGGTGTGGTGGTGACGCAGGCCTACGAGCGCTTCACTGAGAACGACTACATGGCGCTGTGCGTGGCTCTGTCGCTGCCCTTCCTGCTGCAGCCGCTGCTCTACCCCTCGCCTTCTGAGCGAGCCCTGCCGCTCTTCGAGAGGTACTCCTTCAAGGCCAACGTGTGGATCGCCATCTTCTCCTTCATCGGCAACTACTGGTACACCCACTACTTCTATAACGTGCTGCGTGCGCGCTACACTTTCCCGGCGCATCGGCTGAACGACGTGCCCATCGCGCTCTTCTTCGCCACGCACTTCTACTTCATCACCTACCACACCTTCTCCAACCTGCTGCTGCGGCGGGTGGAGTCAGCCTATGCCAAGGGCTGGCAGAGGTCTCTGCTCTTCTGGGCGGTGGTCCTCTGCTTCTCCTACTTCACGGCCTTCATGGAGACGCTCTCCATCTCCTCCTTCACTTACTACTCATTCGAGGATCGCTTTGCCGCCTACACGTTGGGGTCTCCCTTCTATGGGATTTACTTCTTGGCGTCCTTCCCCTTCTTCTTCCGCCTCTCAGAGGGCCACGGACTCTTCCAAGCCATCGTGGAGGCGCTGGCCTGCAGCATGATCGTCCTCTGCTTGCTGGATTTCTGCCGCATCGCTCTTGACATCCCCTTGGTCGTGGCAGGCAAGGCCTTCTATCTCTACCGCCCCCCTGCCACTGCCTAGACAGGCTGCTAGACTAGCTGAGACTGTAACATCAATAGCGAGTATAGTATGTAGTCTACAGTAGTTGTTTAGTTCTTGTGAGCACTTCACATACTTAGATTGGAGAGTTCAGTGTAATACAGCAGTCATAGTAGCAGAGAAGGATGCGATGAAGACTTCTCAAAGACAGCCCGCGCTCTGGCGAGAATCTGCTCCAGTCACCTGCACAACACACACAGCCAGCCCATCAACCATCAATCATCAACCATCACAACCAATCATTGAGAGAAGAGAGGGATGGTCTCACCGGGTTCTTGCCCTGTAAAGTCGGATTAGCGCAGAGTTGCTTTAAATCGAAAGGGCCTGAGCATCACCACAAAAGCATCAAATCAAATCACCAAGTCACCAGGTCATTATCTCAAGCAGTGTCTGGTAGTACCGAGGTAGGAGTCGGTGAAGTCAGTGTCCTTCAAGTTGGCGTTAGCGAAGTTCGTGCCAGAGAGCACAGAGTTAACGAAGATGGCTTGAGAGAGGTCCGCATCTTCGAAGACCACTCTAGACAACAACACATCATAGCATAGCATAGCACAGAACAGTACGAGAAGAAGAAAAGTCAGTCAGACAGCCTTGTTAGTACCCCCTCCTCCTCCTCCTAACCTGTCAGCCACGGCATTGGAAAAGTCCACTCCCCGGAAGTTTCCATGCTTTGCATAGGCCCTAAAGCAGGTCAAGTAGGTCAAGCAGGTCAAGCAGGTGACGCTATCGCAAGGCTTGCAAGCCTTACTTGGAGATCTGCGCCTCCTTGAAGGACACGCCAGAGAAGTCAGCGTCAGCAGCGATCATGCCGCTGAGGTCCTTCGAAGCCGCCGTCTGGCCCTTCAAGTCACACTGCAGAGAGAAAGAGAGTCGAGGGTGAGTCGAGGGAGAGAGAGAGCGTGTATATATATATATATATGTGTGTGTGTGTGCATGTGTATGTATGTGTGTGTATGTGTGTGTGTGTGTGTATGTGTGTGTGTCTTACGAGGCGGAGGTCGTAGAGTTTGTCTCTGGCAGCGTTGGCCTGGCCGATGCTGGACGACACCAGCTTGCAGCGAGACTTGTCGTTGAAGTCGATGGGGGGCAGCTTGTACTGGACCTCCAGGGCCTGTGCTGCAAAGGGTTGCACTAGTGCGGCCGCGGTGATTGCAGTTGCGAGATGCTTGGCCAGGAATCTCGCTGGACTCAGACTGATTTTGGTAGCATGGGCTGAGAGAAAGATCAGACAGCAGAGCAGAGCAAGGCGAGGAAGTGGGACGGCCATCATGATGAGAGATGGTGGACAGCGAAGGCAATGGCAATCAATTCCAATTCTTCTCAGCCAAGTCAGCCAAAAGCAGCACATCGCTTCACTTCGACAGGCGCCCGCGCATAACAACAATAACACAATAATGTGTGTCACAGTGTTATTATTACAGTGTAATATATTGTTGTGGTGCGCGGGAATATCTCACTCCCTTACGAAGCGCTGCTGGCTGGCAGATCATCTCAAGGAGGGAATTATAGAGAGATTTCAATTCCCACTGAAGAGGATAGTGGTTGTCGTGGATCATGTCGACTGTTCATGCTTTTGATATGCCTGAGATGAAATGGTCTGACTGGGCGGTCATCTTCGCGGGCTTGGGTCTCTCTGTCGGCCTCATCTTCGAAGTGCTCAACCTCTCGGCGCCGAAGAACCGCAAGGATCGCGTCTTCAACCTCACCAACTTCTGGCTCGTCCTCTCTGGAGTCATCCATGTTAGAACCAGCCTCCTCCTCCTCCTCCTCCTCCTCATGGCGGCTCACTCACCTCGTCTGTCTGTCTGTCTGTCTGTCTGGTACTGTTCATGTAGATGTGGATCGAGTACACCTTCGTCTTCCACCGCAACACTTCCTTCATCAAGACGGCGCTGGACCTCTACGCTGCAGCAGACTATCGCTACGGCGACTACGGAGGCATGATGGAGTCGGGCACGACGGCGATGGAGGCGATCACCGCGCTGGGCACGGGCCCGATGTGCTTCCTCGTCGCCTTCGCGGCCGTGCGCAACTGGGGCAGTCGCCATCCGCTGCAGATCATCCTCTGCACCATGCAGCTGTACGGCCTCATCTGGTTCGTCTTGCAGCCCATTTTCTCCGACACGGGCGTGGCCGCGCACTTCTCCTCTGACCCCGTCCTCTTCTGGGTCGTGGCCGTGGGATGCAATGCGCCGTGGGGCATCGTGCCTCCCATCCTTCTTTTCCAGTCTTTCCGGGAGGTTAGCAAGGTCATGGCGAAGGCCAATAAGTCTGAATAGAAGGGGAAGGGTATAGTATACACAGTACAGTACCCTACAGTACACTAGGTCTAGTATGGTACAGTACAGTATAGTAGCTATAGTACAGTAGTCTAGACCAGTCTCCTTCACTCACTACTCAATGTAGTCTAGTGCATCTAGAGTGTAACAATAGGATACTGTAGAGAGAACCACCCAATACACCCACTACAAGTATACCACACAATTACTTTAGTCTAACATAGCCGACACAGTCCAACAAAGACTATAGCAGATAGCAGAGCGCGATTTAGAAAAAGTATTGACTCGCTTGCAGCTTAAATGGACAACAAAAGGGATTCATCATCTCCCTTGGCCACACGTGCTTATAAACACAAACCAAACTAGATCCACTATATACAGAACAACGAGTGAATGTTGTCAATCAACTAGATTGAGAGCATACCGATCTCGATCAATTGTCTGTGCAGCTTCCTTCTCAAGTACTCTGAATCCTAACAAAAGCGAGAAGAGAAGAGGAGAAAGAGGGTCAGAGCAGGAGGTAAGAGACGGAATAGAGCAGACCAGGAGACTATCATTACCTGGGCGAGAATGCGCACTTCACCATTATCCAGCCCCACCAGAAGATGCCTCTCGTTCGCTGTGAAGGCCAAGCTACGAATAGGGGCAGAGAAGGGCTCGAAATCTGGCTCATTGCTTCCGTCAATGACTGATTCCAGCCCTCTCCTGGCACCAGTGCTCGCAATGGCCAGATTGTGGACCCATCGAATAACCACCAAGCCTCTCTCGCCACCTGTGAGAACTGTTCTGCCATCTTCAGACAGACACATGGCATGAATGCGCTCTCGCACCTGGATGAGCTTTAAGTAGCGTCCATTCTGCGTGTAGCTCGCCAAGATGTGTCCATCGTTGGAGAAAGCCACGATGTGGCCGTCTTTGGAGAGACCCAGCAAATGCACTCTGCACAATGCCTTCTCCAGTTGCTGAGCAGTGAACTGCTGCGATTGAGTATTTGCTTGTACCGCATGACGAGGGGTCATGGGAGATACCATACCATCCATGCTCATGCCAGCGATGCTTTTGCGCGAACCTTGTGATGGAGAGGCCTGCACTGAAGCAGTGTCAGTAATCGCCCCCACAATAATAGAGCGGATGTAGGACCCCTCTCGCAAAGAGTGAATCATAATGGTCCCATCATCTGACCCACTAACAATAAGATCTAGCTCTGCATTCACCACAAGACAGTTTACAGTGTCATCATGGCCATAGAGGGTGTGGGCAGGAGTCGCATGCACAGGCTCTGTCTCTCGCTCGGGAAAGATCTCCCAGACCGTCACAGTGCAATCCTTCGATCCCACGACAATCCAGTGTCGCCCAAAGTCAGAAGCTCCAGCAATGCAGGTGACCACCTCTCGATGGTGAGAAATAGACTGAATAAGACGGCCCGTCTCAGCGGAAGTGACCTTGAAGGTGTTATCCCAGTGCCCACAACTAAAGATCAGCTTCAGCGGTCCCATGCAGTAAAATAGATGAGAGCTCAAGTGATAATCAACCCTGTCGGCTTTCTTTTGATTGGTCTTTCGCGACTCTGAGGACGGCGAGTCTCTTACTAGTCCTGTTAGTGGGTTGTGTGATGCCTCTGTGCTAGCGGTTTGGTCCACGGACAGCTGCGGTGGCTCATCTTTGCCTTCATTCACTCCCGAGGGGCTGGACAAGTCCTTCCAAGACGCAGAGGTCATTGACTTGTCCATATCCACAAGTGACGCACTCGAAGGCGTGGAAGGCATTTGCCGCGAGGAGGCGGAGCGCATCGTGCCTCGCCTTTCGTCTCGAGGCCTTCCAAGCGCTTGAACCTCTTCTTCCAAGTACTTCACCTTGTTTTGTGGGAGACCAATCGTTGCTGCTGGGGCAGCCAGAGAAGAAGACGACTGCATGGTGATGTTATCCAGCAGACTAGGACTTAGAACAACAGCAGAAGCGAAGGGAATGCCCACCACCTTCTCCTTGCTGGTGGAGGAGTAGGGGAGGTAGGAGATGAACGACGAGGAGGCAGAGCGACTGCCAACCTGTCCATTGGTCTGACTCGATGTAGTCTTATCCAGCTTCACATTGAATGGTGGGACGTGCGAAGGATTGCGCATTTGAAAGAGGTGGTAGCCGAGGACTCGATTGGTGTCGACTGTGACCAAACGCTCCTGCGCAGAACACGCCGCGAGGAAAATGACAGGCAGCTTCGAGATCTTGCACGCGCCATAGCACAGGACACGCTTGGGCTTCTCCACTGTTGTCTCTGCATGGAAAGCGCCACTCTCGTCTTGAAAGGTGCCTACAGTGTCCGCGCCAGGAAGGACAGAGGCGATGGGCCAGAGAATGTCCTGGACCTCCTGCAGACTCTTGCGTCGAGGATGGTCCTTTTTGAACAATTGCATTGGCGTTTGTCCGTAGTTATCGATCTGACGGACGGTGCGATTGTAGATATCCGGATCACTGGCTTTCATGGCGTCCAGATCCACGGCGTCGGCGTAACTGAGGTGAAAGAAAACATTACAAGCCAGCACCGCTTTCTCACTGCCGCCATTAAGAAAAGGCGGCCGCTGCTTGCAACCAAAGATTAAATCAATCCAGTGATGTAGTTGGCTGCTAACATATTCACTTTCCAAGGCATCGCGATTAATGCGAACGAAATCGGCGGGATCTTTGCACCATTTGGGCAGAGACACATTGTCGATGACCTCACCATCCTGTCTAGTTCCTAGGTTCACATTGTTCAAGTTGCTTAAGAACTCTGGATTGCAGAAGAACTCAGGGATCAGCTCCTTCACATCCTGGGTGTTCGTTGTGCAGCCATGATAAGCGTGAGCGATGCTGTGAAACAGTCGATCTGGACGGTCAAACTTTCCGTCTTGTAGCCAGACGTGATAAGAGGTGAAGGGCTCCATTCTGATCAAATACCACAGCACCATGGCTGAGGTAGAGTAGTGGGAGCCGGAGTGATACGGATAGAAGCTGTCATCTTGTAGCTGCAAACTGGATAGGTACTTCTCCATGAGAAGGTCCCTCTGGCTGTCAAGTTGAGCACCCATTGGCCGATCGAAGCGCCGATAGTTTTTAGGATTTCTTAGATCAATCTTGCTCGAAGTGTAATTGGAGAGGACCCAAGGGAAGACAGGATATTGGGCAAGATCGTTAAATGAGCGGCCAGCGATGAAATTCAAGAACATCAAATAGTCAAAGTTGGAAATCTTGCGAGCCACCCAAGCCTGAGTCAGAGTCAATCCAGAGGCTGTAAACACTCGACTGATCGCATTCTGAGGACGACCAGTAAAGATCATATTCAGATTGGGTGTCTTCATTCTTCGCACAAGAAAGGAATAAACTCGTTTGGCAGCATTGCTCTCAAACAAATTGAAGAAGAGACTGGTGCGATTTGTGAAGAACACCTCCAAAGCCACATAGCGGAGCTGATAGTGGCGACGATACACTCCGGTGATATCGCTGCCAGACCAAGACATGGAGGGGAAGCATTGGCAGGCCCAAAGAAACTCATTGTTGCCTGTTTTGTTCTCAAAGTCATAGTCAGCCAACTCGCTGTGGCGCTGGAAAGACATCTTCAAGCGACTGACTTCCAGCTTGCCCGAGGTCTTCCCTCCAGAAGAATTTGTGGCAGGAGATATTATCTCGACATTGAAAGAGAGAAGTTCTGAATCAGCCAAGAGGATTGAGTCAATGGCAGGGCCATCGTCTCCGCCGGCGTCTTCGTCTACATCTGACAAGTCATCATCTTCTTTGTCCTTGTCGTCAGCACTTAACATCTTTGATTTGCTCTTCACAGGCGAGCGTGTTTTAAACTTCTGCAGATCCATCTCAATCCATCCCCGCGGGCCGCTGTTGGCGAGGTCTGGATTCTCCTCAACCAGTGCTTTCAATCTCCCCGTAGATTTGAACGTGGCTATCATATGGCGGGTGCCCATGAGGTTTCTTTTGAGGCGCAGTCTCAGATTGCAGGCATTCTCATTGCTATCTAACGTCCAGAAGATCTCTTTCACGTGGTCAACACTGTATCCCCAAGGCCCACGCTCATTCGCTAGTTGGGAAAACAGTCGACTTCTCTTCATCTCCGCGCGGCGGGCAACGATCTCTTGCAGGCGGTAATAGACTGCTAACCGCTCCCATTCCAATCGACTAATCCAAGCTGAGACCTCTTCTTGCTCTGTTTCAATAATCCCGTCCTTCGCAAGGATTGGATGGTCGAAAGACAATTTCCGCACGAGTGGATCAACTTCCAGGTGATTCGGCGTCATGCTCTCGATCACCGCCCAGCCACATCTTTGCAGGAAGACGGAGAGGTTCTTCCAGAGCAAAGCTCTGTCTGCGAGTTGTTCTGGCGAGGAGGTCTGACGAGACATCAGCTTCTCCACAATCTCTGTGTTCTCCGCGGCAGCAGGAAACAGCCACGGCAAAGGTGAGGCCTCGTCGTCTGCAGTATTCGCCAGTACCTGCAGGAATCTATCCTTGAAGGTGGACGGCACCACATTATGATCCAAAAGAGCAATCACGATGCCAAGCGAATCGTTCATCCCCTCCTGGCTGTCACCAGCTTCACGATGAAAGGCAACGCTGATGAGGTCATTTATTTCCCCGCCACAGTTCGTCAATATATCATCCACCAACGTCTCGGGGCTGTAAGGTAGCCGTAAGACAGCAGCCATGCTGATCAAATGCAGCCGCTCAAAAGCGAACAGTTCATAGTTATGCATCTCCATACATCTCAAAACATAGGCATAGATAGGAGCCAGACAGCCACTCCAATTTCCACCTGGAAGGACTTCAAGCAAAGTGCGATGAAAGAGACAAACTATTCGCATGCCAATCACTGGCAAGACTGCTGCTGAGCGAAAGACTCTCTTCTCTACCACGGAGCCAATGTTTACCTCACTATCTGGAAACAATGACAACCAAAGATCACTTGATCTTGGCTGGGAGCTGTTCCACAGAGAATCTATCTCGGAGTCGACCACATCGCAAAGACTCCTCCAAGTATGATGTCCAAAGAGAGAGCACAAGAAGAGCTTTATGACTTTCCAGTTCATGGCATGCACAGAAACTCCGTTGTCACAAAGCTCATCCGACAATATTGCCTTGAAATACGGAGACCAGGACCTTCCAACGGGGCTGTCTATCAAGGATCTCAAAATGGGCTGCCAGGCAGTTGTCTGTTTCTCCTTCTCTTGTGTGCCAACCACCTCCTTGCCGCACCACATCAAATGCTCAATCACAGCAAGACCGATATTATGCATCCGTAGCAAATCCGAGGAATTGCCAGGATCAAACTGCTGCCCACTGAGCTGACAAACACATTCCAGCAAGACGACACTGATCAAGGGGAAGCATTCAGCGGCTCTGCCAGCAGCTACAAATGCATCACGCAGACTTTGAACAATAACTCGGATTCGAATGATTTCGCTTTCGCTCCTTATCAACAAAAGCATCACCTGCAGGACATGCCGAACATCATCGAACGCTTTGTGGTCATCACTCGAAGCAGCACCATGAATCTCTCCACTTTGTCTGCACAACAACACCGCAAGATACGCCTCCCAATGAACGATCGAAGCAGCTTGTCGCACCAAGTGAGTGGCTAAAACAGCGGAAAGACTCCTCATCAACAAGGATGTATGGGATCGCAAACTGACTGCCTCAGTAGAAGACAGTAGTCTGAAGACGCTGCCAAGTAACTCAGGATAGACCAGCAAGGCGCCCCCTTGCAGCATTGCACTCATCCGTCTAAGACCAAGGTCCTGTTCTTCTCCTCTATTCCCCGCTGTCAGTTGTCGCTGATACATCCCCAGCATGAGCTGTACGAAGACAAGCAGCGTCCACTCCAAAGTGGCAGGGTTTTGAAAACGAAAGGCATTAGAAACCGCTGCATCGGAGAGAACAGACAAGCTGTTAGGCCAGTCAGAAGACTCGATAAATGCCATAGACTTGGCAGGTTGGTTGGCTTCTATTCGCTGCGACCGCATCGAGACAGGAGAGGCTTGCTCGCTTTTAATGACACTCACCTGCTCGTCGCTTTCGCTCGAGAGCATGGCCTTGCTCGAACTTGAGACCATCACAGTGGAGCGATCAATGGAGATGATAGACGCTAGATGAGCCACCGCACTCACCAAACCCATCACAGCTTGGAAGAGTTTATTATCCTGAATTGCAAGCATTCTATCCAAACATAGCATTGCGTCAGATGACGTCAAGCAGATTAGGATGCCCTGCTTCTTATCTTGACCATTGATGTTGATTAGCAGAGCCTCCAAGAAGCGAAGGGTTTCGGTCTTGCTGCGCAGGTCGGTTGCCAACATGGCATATTTCATCAAACCCGCCGCAGCTTCAAAAGAAGAGGAATGCTCTTGGTTGATGACCACTTGAATTAGACGGTAGACCTTCGACCGAACAAGTTGTAATTGATCGTCCGAAAGGGAAGGCGCTTTCGAAAACAAAGTCGAAATTCCCTTTTCAGATCTCTTTTCGAGGCTAATCTGGGAGAACTCGACGGAAAGATAGTCAAAGTGGAAATACAAGGTGTCGATGAATCGCTGTGGAGAGTAAAGGCAGTTCCAGTGAAGAGATGCGAGCGCGTTGTTCAACCAGTCCAACCAACAGATTTGCACCTCTGCAGATGCGCGCGACCATAACTTGAAGTTGCACAAGACATTATCAAAGCAAGCTTCTCTGGCCGTGGAATCGTCTTTCAAATTCTCCAAAATAGCTGCGAATTGATTCAAAGTGATGAGATTGAAGTAACCAGCTGGAGCCTTCTCGAGGAAGTCTCTGATGACGGAGAATCCTCCGCACTTCATGAATACTCGCTTATTCTCGTCGCTATCTTCCAGCAATGTTGTCAACAGCCCCAGCACGGCCGGGAAGAAGTTGCTGTCTGGACAATCCATCACAATACAACCTTGATCGAGACAGTTGGCCTCTCTGTCTCTATCGTGACTGATCAACTGAGCAAAGAGAGGAATAACCACCTTGATCCCACCCAATGAGTTCAATGCCAGTCGAACATCCTGCAAGGTTGAACGATACGTGCCAGGCAAGCGCATGGCGTGCATACGACAATGTTTCGGCAGATCCGCACGCAAATCATCGTTCACTTCCACACCATTTGGCAATCGCCAAAGCACTTCGTTCTTTTCTGGTGTATTGTCTACAAAGTACTTCCCTCTCAAGACTACAGGATTGTAGGCCAAAAGAATTTTAGCCGTCACACTGCCATCATCCAGAATAGACTTCTTGTCGACCAATCTTTTGGAAGAGCTTTGCATGAGTTCCTTGTAGCCCGCACTGTGCGGTTCAAAGTTATAGATATAGTCTGGCCCCAAAGCATAGATGCCTTGAACCTGTTGGTCTGTCAGCGCTTCACCAAAGAAATATATCGCTCCCAACTGACCACGCAGTGTCTGGTGCTCATTCTCCATTCTAAAGCCCGCAGATGAGCCGCCAATGAGTGGCTCAGGAACTGTTTCGGGCATCTTCCACAAGCTAATCTCCTCTTTGTAGAGAAGATGATCGAGATATAGCTTTAACTCAGATCTAGCGTAGAAGTGCGGTGAGGTTAGGGACAGCGCCAAGAAGTACCACTTATCCTCCATCAATTCCATTCCATAATGAGGCTCAGGGCTAGCTGAAAGAGTGGCTCCTTGGTCATTGATGTACTGAAAGCAGAGGGTGATGGCTCCACCAGGTTTTGGCTGTTTCAAAAGAAGTTGGAAACCACAACCATTCTGATCCCTCAGACTGAACACACGAGGAACGTAGCTGATCGAATTATAGTCGATTTTGGGTGATTCTACTCGCAGCCAACAAGAAAAGGAAAAACCTTTTGTTTTGGGCCAGCGATAGATGGCGGGCAACAGCAAACCGCTTTGATTGCCATCAAAGACAAAAGTATGTTTAGGGCCGCAGTCATCGCGAAACATACCTTGCAAAGCCTGGATTACTTTCCAAGCATATGCAGGACTGCTGCCATCGTTTCGTTGAAGGATGCGGAAAAGATGCTTGAGTGAAGAGACAGATACCATGTACCGCCCAAGGAAGTCCAAGAGCTCTGCATTGCAAGTTTGAATGCTATCTGGTATGTAAGGGAAGAGGTCAAGGACAATATCAAATACTTTGGGTCTGGCAGAGGAGCAAACAGCGAGGTTCACCAGCGAGCCACGGCCAGAGACAAGGTTACGAAAAGACTCCAGAGCAAAGCGTTGTATAGGGAGAGAGCAATGTGGAATGAGCTGGAAGAAGTCCGGCAAAATAGCTGTGTTGCGAATGGTAGGCTTGTCGTCTTCGTGCGCGAAGAGGTTAACCATCGCAGAGGATGGCGTGCTGGGCGACGATTTGCTTGCAAGAAACTCTTTTCTGGCATGCGGACCATCCAACATCATATCGAACAGGATGACAATAATATCTTGGCCAGGCGAACGCTGTCCACAGAGAATGAGACTAACCAGTCCACTCGCACTCTTCATGAGCAGTACTGGCGAATCCTTTTCTTTCGAATCCACCATCGAAGAGGCGAAGCGAGCTTTTGAGGCGCTGACCTTTTCTCTACTGGAAGATAGCAATGCACGCAGAGTGTTCTTGCAAGCTTCATTCCCGCACACAACAGCTGACAGGGTCGTCAAGCCTGCTAGGAGAATCGCTTTGTTGGACACCCAGCCATCAAATGATTCGTCCTCAGAATTGGATCGACTGCGCACGAGCTCATGGCCATGAAGACTTTTCGACAGTGATCTCAACAACTCATATATCATATTTTCACGTCGAATAAACTCCTGGATGTGGATCCGCAGAGGAAGCAACGCCGGATCTCTCAGAATATTCGTCACAGCATCCAGACATCGCCTTCCGGTCAGAATTGCGAAGGCTCTGTTCGAGAACTTGTATGAGATAGAGAGCAAATGGAAAAGAAGGCCAAAGACCTCCGCGGCGAGTGTTCGCAACGCTTGTTTTCGCTTCTGACGACCTTCTTGGTCCAAAGCGACATCCTGTATCACAGTCATGGCTTGCGCAGAGGATACCACAATAGCTTGCAGTATTTCCAACCCCGCAACCTGGAACTGATCGCTCATAAGCATGGCGGCAACTGGAACTAGCAGTTGCCGCAGCCTGATCCCCTTCTCCCCACTCTCACCGGGACGGAGATTAGACTCAGACAGAACTCTCTCTGCTCGGGCGGGAGGAGATGAAAAGGAGACGCTGCCAGCACTACTAATACTAAGTCTGTTACTACTATTACTGTGTGGAGTACTGACGCCATTGCGTCCTCTCGTCATCAGACTGAGTTCCTGCGCCAAATCGAGCATCGCGCATGCCTCGCAATCCAAGAAGACATCTTTGCAGCTCTGATCAACTTCGTCAGAGGGTTGTAGGAAATGAAGAAGTAACTGCACTACACCGAAGCAGCCTGCTAACTCAAGCGCATTCTTCTCACTCGCCGCGATACTCTTTCCTCTGAGCTGATTGTCCACAATATCCAGCACATGGCGCACCATGCGTTGCAGGTAGAGCGGGTTGTTGTCGAGGGCCATGGAGCGGACAATGCTGTCCAAATTAAGCACCAATAAAGAAAGTTGATATACCAGATGACCTGGGAATCTGGTATGCTTGCATAATGACTTCATGTATTGAGTCAAAACCAAAAGGATGTCCTCATAACTCAAGTAAGCCTGCACGCTGTGCTGATTGGCATGAAAATAAATCGAATAGACGACCAGTCCATGGAAGAAATCCAGAACGGCATTCTGCAGGTAGATCCAGAGGTAGAGACAGTGGAAATGCCGGCGTTTAATCACGGAAGCGCGGAAACAGAAAGAATCGCATTTGCTCTGACTGGCAGTGACGTCTTGGAAGAGATCTGCGAGATAGCGAGGAAAGACACTGTGTGCCAAGAGGAACTTGTCCCCGAGAAGGAAGCGGAAAGTTTCGAACTCGTTGATGATGGAGAAGATGGCGCTCGGATCAGCCGCTTTGAATGTCTGTGACAGGAAATCGATGAACTTGAGCTGTGTCAGGGGAAGGGACATGTCCGACTGGCCGTCATCGTCATCATTATCATCGCTCGCTTCGAAATTCATCAATCGCATCGATTGGCCGCGAAAGAAGAAGTCAAAGACCTCGTAGACGTAATGCAGATTGTCTTTCTTGACTTTGGTAGATGACGTGGAGTGCGGCCGGAGGGTAGACAGCATGTAGGACCCCAGCACCTCTGCTACCACACTGTCCCAGATCCAAGACCCTGCGAATGCCCTAATCTGGTTGTGGATTAACGATCGCACATCCTTGGGGAGGATATGGAAGTCAGCACCATTGCTAGATTCACTAGGGTGCTGCTCATCATCTTGGTCAACTCCATGCGTCCACAAATCATGGCGTGAGGCAACTTTCCCCACAGAAAGACTGAGATTGATGGAAACAAAGCAGCCTTTTGATTGGGCTATTTGCTCCACCCAATCGCCTGGCATGCGAGGAACATGGTCATACTCATTGCTCAGCCATGCAAAAAACCGCGCAATGGCTGCAGAAGGCAGCAAGCGGAGGCTGTGATGAGGCGCCTCTGTCTTGTGGCGCCGCAGATGATTCAACAGCAAGGCGTTGAAGCGCAGGCAAAGCAACTGCTTGCGGATGAAGAGAGGCTTGTGGACACTATTTGACGAGGGATCAAACATAGAGAAGGACTTCTCCACAGCACTGAAGAACGCGAGGTCAGCGGGGAAGAGCTCAGTGAAGGTCGAGCACAAACCAATCGTGGCAAACAAGATCTCCGCCTCCGCTATGCCGCACCAAATCTGAACGCGCTCGTTCGAAAACACTGGGCTGCATCGAGTGTTAACAATGGATGTTAATGCCTCCATGAGCCACTGCAAGCCACCAGCGATGGCGATGTTGTGCAAATAGGCAGATTTCAACTTGCGCTCCTCGGCCAAGGCGTCTGCCAAGGAGTCGTCCCCGTGAGCTGAGACGGTGTCCCAAGACTCATTTCCTCCCTGCAAGCACCGCTGCCAGGTGGGTTGCGACCAGGGCTGCGGAGGGAGGAAATCGGAGAACTCCAAAGGCTGTGGGGAAGTGCCTTGGCCGATGAGGCCCACCACCAGCACCAAGGCTTGGAAAAGATGCACATCTCCCTCTGAGCACTGCTGGATAAGCCTTTGAATCTCACGGCCCAGTGACAAAACCAATCTGGCGAAGTGGATTTCGAGCATTTTTCGGATCGCCAGGCAATTGCGCGGCCAGCGGAGAAGCGCTTTCAAGGCGCGCAGCACGTCCAGGAAGAACCGCCAGCGAGGACCTTCCGGTGACTCCTGATGCAGAGCGTCCAGTGAGATGACCCGAGGCAGGCTGGAGTCGTCCTCGAAGTCCACGATCTCCTTCAGCTCCGCCTCTTTCCTGTCGTCGCGCAGTGCGTGGAAGAGGTGACGCGCCAGCTCGCCGATGACTGCCGCCTTGACGCCTTCGCTGCTCGAGACAGCCTCGGGGCGGTCGTAGGCTTCGAGAACAGCCGCGGAGAGCGAGTGCAGCGCCGACTTGGCGAGGTCTGCGCTGGCAGCTGAATTGTAATCGCCCCACAGCCTCCGCAGCTCATGGCCCACCTCGTCATCACTGCTCACTGATGAGAAGACGAGCGCGATGATGCATCAGGACCAAGCAAAGTGCTCCTCACCTGAAGTCTTGCAGCAGGTCCACCGCGGAGGGCGAGGCAGCAGTCGCGCTGTGGGAGGCAGAGGCCTGAGAGGAGGAAATGGACTCGACCTTGCGAGTCGACTGCTTGGACTTATTTCGGTCGCCAAAAAGTCGCAAGAATGAAGACATATATATAAATAAAAGTTAGCAGAGGCTAGCAATAATCATTCATGCGCTAATTTCTATTGGCACTGTATCTTCCTCATCAGAAGATCCCCTACCCAGCTATTTCCCCAGATCTGGAGCTCTGGAGCTCTGGAGCTCTGGAGACCTGGAACTGGTGTTTTGGAGATCTGGTGTTTCGGCGAAACGTGTGTGCTGTATGACCACAAATGTCTGTCAATCTTCCCACTTCCACCCATTTCTTCCCAGTGATTCTCTGTGTGATCGAGTTGGGAAGAATGACCAGATTTTCATTGTTGTTGTTCTCCTGTTATTGTGAAAACTAAATTTCAGTTCTGTCTGTTCTGTCAGCATGATCCCCCAATAAGCGCAGCTATGGGCTCGTCGTCATCCAAAGAATCCAAGTACCAACTGCGCCTGCCGGCCTCGCCGCCCTCTGGCGGAGCAGGAGGGGTGGGCGCAGGGAGCGGGTCTCCTGCGAGGCCTCATCGCCCGTCCGGCGCGATCTATCCGACCTCTGGGCCTGGGCCTCCGCCTGCGCCTGCGCCGCCCACCTCGCCCATCCCGACCTCTCTCACCGCCAAGAGTCTCAGCCACAGCTCGATCACTGGCGCTTCTTCCTCCAAGCACCGCATGAGTCTGAAGGGCGGCGGCGGAGGGCCTGGCGCTGGCGTGGTCTGCAGCGCGCGGCTGCCGTGGCTCGTCAAGCAGGCGCGCCTCCACCGCCCCCCGCTGTCTTCCTTCGAGCTCGGGCGAGTCATCGGGCGAGGCCTCATGGGAACAGTTCGACTCTCTCGCCTCCCCGCGGGGGCCGCAGCCGGCGAGGAGAAGTTCTTCGCGGTCAAGCAGGTGCGCAAGGACTACGTGGTCAAGCACCACGACGAGCGGCACATCCGCAACGAGAAGGAGATCTTGCAGTCCCTGCAGTCCTTCCCCTTCGCCGTGCAGCTGCTGGGCACCGCGCAGGACGGCGAGCACCTCTTCTTCCTGCTCGAGTACCTGCCTGGCGGAGATCTGCACCGCCTGCTCCGCAAGAAGAAGACGCTCAGCGTGGCCGAAGCCAAGTTCTACTTCTGGGAGGTCTTCTGCGGACTGGAGCATCTTCAGCGCCGAGAGATCGTCTTCCGCGACCTCAAGCCGGAGAACCTTTTGCTGGACGAGGACGGCCACGTCAAGCTCGTCGACTTCGGCTTCGCTTGCCACTGCGCCATGCCGCATGGTCGCATGCACACTATTTGCGGCACTCCTGCCTATCTCTCGCCCGAGCAGCTGGACAGTCGTCTGACCCACGGCTACGGGCCGCAAGTCGACTGGTGGGCCTTGGGCGTCTTGCTCTATGAGATGCTCACGGGGAAGACGCCCTTCAGCTCTGCAGGTGCGAGATGGGCCTGTGTGGGCGGAGACTGTGCGTGGGTGCTCGACGGTGTCGCTGGCGTGACTGGCGCGGCGCCTGGCGGTGAGAGCGCGTATGAAATATTCTTGCGCATTCTGCGGCAACGCATTGCCTTCCCGCGAGGCTTCGATCCTCTCGCTCGAGAGCTTGTTAGTGGGCTCTGCCATCCCAACCTGGCCAAGCGCCTCAGCGGAGCAGACCAGGTGAAGGTCCAGCGCTTTGTCGATCCGTCAGCCCACGGCCTCTCGTGGGACGACATCTACCATCGCCGAGTACCCCCTCCTTATGTGCCTAGTATACACGGACCAGGAGATTGCCACCACTTCCCTAAGTACGAAGACACTCCCTGGGTGGTGGCGGGTGGCGGGACGGTGGCTGGCGGAGGCGGAGGAGAGGAAGAGAAGACTGGCAGTGGGCGACAGCAAGCTAATGCCAGCGGCGGCGGTAACAAGAAGAATCGAATCTTTGGAGACTTTTCCGATTTCTAACACTTTCACCCAATACACGAGAGAATGAACACTATGTTATACTATGTTATGCTATTTTACAATTTGTTTTCTATTTCTACAAGACAATAATCAGCAATTGAAGGTTTGCTATGCTATGACATGCTAGGCTATGCTAATCTATGCTATGCTAGGACATGTTAGTGGAGTTAGTGACCCTGCTGGCTGGCCTTCAATCAATCAATCAATGAGGTAGAGTTTACTATTTGATATACTCCATACTGTAGTAGAGCAGCTCAGATCAGATCAGGCGAAGTGTTTTCAAGTGTTTAATCATCGAAGAAGAAGTATTGTTACATTACAGTATGACCACAAGAGAGACTTTGACTGCTGATTAGCTCTTTGCTATTTAATAATGATTATAATGTATTATATCTATTATAATGTATTATGCTATATTAGTATTATTTTGTTTAATTGTTCTGCTATCATGTGGTGAGCCTCCCTGCGCGCTGTTATTGAAGAATATTGATGATGACAAGAACTATAAGACATCATCAATATATACACTAAATACAAGTATACACACACGAACACACACCGACAAAGACGAAGAAGACTTGGACTGTCTGTGCCTCTTCCTTCTTATTGTCTGTCTGTCTGTCTGGTTCCTCCTCAGTCGACTTGTTCAGTATTTTTGGATGTGCAGTGCTCCCGATGAATTAATTAATTAATTGGCTTTTGTTTTCCCGATCGACCGACTGACCGACTGACTCGCTCACGAACTGCTTGTTGTTCGTTTGGTCTGGTGGCGGTGACGAGAGGTAGTCTACTGTACTGTGGTGTACTATAGTCTACTGTACTATAGTGTGCTGTGCTGTGCTATAGTTAGGTTAGGTTAGAGTTTGGTGGCGGGCTACTTGACAGTATTCCTGCTGCCAATACTGAACCACCTGCCATAGTCTAGACTATCTCATTAAATTAGTTCCTTTGGCTTCTTGGCTTTTCGATTCTGTTTATGATTTCATTTATTGTTTTCCTTGCTCTTCGATCTCATTCTTCTTCTTCTTCTGCTTTGCCTCTCTCTTCTCCTCTTCTCTGACTATTCTAAACTACTCGCTGCTGCTCACTTACAGCACTTCCCTAGTCTAGTCTACTTACTGTACTGTATAATACTATACGATGCTATACTATTCTATGCTATACTATACTTTGAATGGAGATAATCTTGTGTATTTCACCTCTCTTCCTTCCACATCTTCTTCTCTATTTCTACTTGTAATGAGCTTTGGATTTGTTCTCTCTCTTCTCTTCAGCTAACGGCATGGCGGGCAGTTGCCGCGACTGGCAAAGTGTTGTTGTATGATAATGATGACGATGACTAGTCTAAGCTAATGTAATGTAACTACTACTATAGTATTTGCTATTGTAATGTAGACTACTTTGCACCGAGACTAGACGACAGTATTGACTAGACTATTGACGTTTTGTTGGTGTGAAAGAGAGAGACTAGATAGGTAGTCTAATGCAGTCTAGTCTAATGTAGTCTAACCTAATCTAGTCTAATCTAATGTAGTCTAGTCTAATAGTCTAGTCTAATGTAGTCTAATGTAGTCTAACCTAATCTAGTCTAACCTAGTCTAGTCAAATCTAATCTAATGTAGTCTAATGGTGAATGAGAAGACTTTCTCTTAGATTCGATACACACAAAAACATCCACAAGCAGCCTGAGTAGCGATGAGACAGAGAGAGAGGGAGAGTATCATAAACACAAATCATTCATTAGCAATAAGAAAGGGCGTCTTGCTGGCATTGTTGCTGCTGCAGGAGGAGGAGGAGGAGGAAGAGTCGTGTCGTTCTTCTCTTTCCTGCATCACATCCCCAGCAACAACAACAACAACAACAACAAGCCTTTGTGACCGAACGACCGAACGACCGACCGTCCAACGGCTATAACTATACTACAATTCGCTTTGCACGATCTATCTGTTCCAGCAACTATAAACAAACATGCGCTTCTTTTATACAAATATATATTGCAGTGGTTTGGTTTGGTTTGGTTTGGGACGTGAAGAAGTTGTGAAGAAGTTGTGAGGGAAGGGACTAGAACTCGTTCACGTGGTCGGAGGAATCAAGATGATGACCTTCATTAGCAGAGCCAATGGGAGCATTGGAAGCAGCACGCAACCGAGCTCCCAGCAAGAGATCAATCTTCGCCTTGAGTTCCGCAGCGGGAGGAGGAGGTTTAGAAAGCACATAGTCAACACCTGCTTCCATGAGAGCCTCCTGCGCGCGCTGCTTGTCTTCTGTGCACGCGATAATGACGGTCTGCTTCATCCCAAAGGAGTTGCGCATGACCTGTACTAGTTCATGGCCGTACAGACCATCATTCGTCGAGAGGTTTTCGTCCACGAAGACCACGTCAAAGTGCAGCTTAGCGGCCCTCAACTTCTGCAAAGCGTCTTCTCCAGACACCGCGAAGGCAACGTCCCACGAAGAATCAGCCATTTGCAAACGCTTTTTCAACATCTTCCGCTGGGTTTCAACATCTTCTACAATCAATATTTTCGCTCCTGAAAAGTCGACACGAGTTGGTTAGAAGCGTTCGTTTTTGATGTGATAGGAGAGAGAGAGAGAGAGAGAGAGAGAGAGAGACCTACCACTGCTGTTGATGACTTTGTCGCCTTGTGAGAAGCGCACAAGAGGTCGACTCTTGCTAGGACTAGCGTTGGAAAGATTGCCCGGAGAAGAGGTGGAGGCATTGGTGGTAGAGGCAGATGAAGAGCTCTTCAGACGAGTTGAGGTGCGCCGCCGAGGAGGAGAACTGCTTCGCGCCTGCGCCTGGTCCCCGCCAGTGCCATTGGCAGTGCCAGTGGAGGGAGTGGAGACTGGATTGCCATTGCCATTGCCATCTTTGCTGTTGTTGTGCGAAGAAATGGAGCGCATGCTCAACCGATTCTCCCCTCCTCTACCTGCTTCCTCATCCTGTGACCCTTGTGTGACTTGGAAGATGGGATGGTCGTGCTCGCCCGCCTCCTTCTCCAAATCTGCTGTTTCTTCGCCTTCCTCATACTCTTCATACTCCTCATAGTCCTCCTTCTCGTCCTCGTGTCCTTTGCCACTCTGTTTCATTCAAGGAATTAGATCGATCGGCATCTAGAAGGAAAGAAGCATGCAGCGCGTGCACTGACTGACCTCAAGTAGCTCGGCCACCATGCCCTCCATGCGCTCGATGGCGATGGCGTTGGCCTTATCGTTCTCGTCCTTAGCCCGCTCCAACCAATAAGTCCTCATCAATCCTTTACCTTTTATCTCAATTTCTCCTCGAAGGACCATATCAAACATGCCCGTTTTGAGCAGCAGTTGATAAGTGTCACTGCTGCAATGGATGCGATTGGGCAAACCGTTGGATTCCATACGACTCGCAGTGTTAACGGTATCTCCAAAGAGGCAATAGCGAGGCATGAGGTTTCCTACCACACCAGCCATCACTGAGCCAGAGTGCATACCGATGCGGATCTGCAAGGGAGAGCCATCCGCTGGAGATTTGACGGCTTGCACAGCCCGTTGGACCAGCAGGGCGAAGTTTGCGATGTGCGAGGCATGGTCAGGATCCTTCGTAGGAAGTCCACCGACCAACTAATGACACAGAGAGACCACGTTAACACTGCAATCAAATCAAAGGGGACGGCAAGGCAAAGCGTGACCACACTCACCATGTAAGCATCGCCGATGGTCTCCACCTTGTACAAAGGGAAGAGCGAAGTGCAATAGTCCATGACTGTGTAGAGATCGTTTAGCATACGCACGACTTTGTCGGGCTCCACTTGAGCACAAATGTTGGTGAAGCCCACCACGTCGGAGAAGAAAATCGTCACTTCCTCGAACTTCTCGGGCACGACCGACTTGCCCGCGATGATCTGCTCGGCGACCTTAGGGGGCAAGATCTGATGAACTAAAGCCAAGTGGAGCTTGCGTTCAATGATTTTCGACTTCTCAGACATGAGGAAGAGCTTGTTTTTCTCGTAAGACAGCGCCTCCTTCGAGAGCAGGAAGGACAGCATCTTGTATCGCTCGAACTCCAAGATCGACACGAAGAAGAAGACGATGAAGATCACCACCGAGCCCTCCATCTTATATCTGCCGTAAATATAGGCTGCGATGATAAAAAGCGTCAGGATGAGCCAAGAAAGCAGCACGACGTGCCGCTGAATGCTCTTGAAGTAAATGGGCAGAATCAGCAGCGAGACGAAAGCGAAGAACGCTTGGTTGATGGGGAAATGCTTTTCGTTGAGTGTGTCGCAGTCTACCACAGAGAACATGGTCCCACAGCCCGTGCAGAGATCTCTGGAGATGAGAGACAGCTGGTAGACGCCCTGCGCAGTGGAGGACATCAACACGATCAGGTCCTCTAGCCGACCAGCCAGAACTCTCTCCGCCCACTTGTGCTGCCACCGTGGAAGATACTTGTGGAAGAAGTCGACCAACTGCGCCAGGGTGTAGAGGAGGATGACGATGATGTTCAGCGCGTTGATCGAAAAACTCGCGGCCAGAAAGCCGTCCCCGCTGCGCAGCTTCAAAATGACATCACTCTGACTCAAGGTGAAGATGATAAAGACTACAATGAGCGGCCAGAAGGTGGGGAAGAAGAAGAGGTTCTTCAGCGACTGGTGGTACTTGGCCTCGTCTCCCGCGTCTTTGAAGGTCAGCATCCATGTCATCTGACTATACGCCACGGCCTGCTCCCGGGGGGTGGCATTCTCGCGCTTTTCAGTGTAAATGCGAGCCGAGCTCTTACTTCGTAATAACATGATTTCCTTGGGGGGAAAGAGAGATCACTTGGAGAGCAGGCGATCAGAAGAAGAGTGGTCCGGACAAGCAGAAGGAGCAGTTGTTAAAAGGCTTTCATCAGTGACCAACTCGGTCCAGAGCAAAGAGCATAGAGCACAAGAGCCTATTTCAGTAAAGCAGGGAGCGCCCGAGCTGTCACAGTCGAGGCAGGTCGAGGTCGAGGACGAAGGAGATGTTCTTCTCTTCCCACTCAGCACTGCGAGGGAGAAACGACGCAGACGGACGCATTCGCAATTTCGTTTTGGTTTTCGCCTTTTCCGTTTTTCGGTTTTCGGGGAACCACCAACAACGTTAACTTAATAGAGATGAGAGGGGTTGTTAGCTGTAGCGTCATTTGAAGATTAATTTATCATACCAATAATTAATTTCTTGCGCCTAAACTATAATCACGCTGATTTGTCGTAAAGCAGCCGTTAATACATAGATTCGAAGTCTTAGCAGGAGATGTCCCAGTCTTGTAGCGCTGCCTGGGAGAGCTGTTGACCAGGTAAGGCCAGAGGCACTTCCTCGCCCAATACCTTATCAAGGGAACCAAATAGAAGACGATGCTCACGGGCAACCACTTCCACAAAGGCCTTATAGACGCCATCCGCTTTCAGAGCGCGAGCACTGACTTCACCCAAGCCACCATTCATGGCCAACACAGTCGTGATCTTACTATCCCAGGTAGTCAGCGGAGATATTTCAGTGCTGTTGGCATTAATCGCTTCCGTAGAACCATAGCGACTCTGCATGCGAGGACCGCGCAGCATGTTGTTGTACCAACAGAGACCAGTGGGCACATCCTGCAGGAAAATTGCATACGAGCCATAGGGAGTGAGCAAGTCGCGACGCTCTATCTCTTGCGAAGCCACAGAGGCAATTCCACAGGCACTGGCGTAATCTGGAATATCCTGCGAGCCATCAGTGACATCGTTGATTGAGGCCATCAAACCCGGCAGATCATTCAGCCGTGCATCCCAGGTACGAACCTACAGCGATTGTTGAATGAACAACGAGTTACTAACACAGTAAGGATGATAACAATAGTAATCATATCTGTTGGGTCACCTTTTCCGCGTTCAAGAAGACTTTACGCACCAGAGGGAGCTCGGGGGAAAGGTACGGCAACAAGAGAAGCTTCCACTGCTCATGGGAAGAGAACCAATAGCCTTGTTGCACAGTCACGGTCTTCTCGCTATCTCCTACAGCTCCCTTGGGAAGAGTGTAGTTGACGGCTTGGAAGAGCGCACGCTTCTGAACCCACAATTCCTCTCTCTCGGCGTCGCTCTCCCAGGAAGAGAAGAGATAGAGAAGCTGAGTCAAGGTTTCTCCCTCATATGGGTCATTGAGATAGCCATCTCCTTGGAAGTAGTTGGAGGGAGTGGGACTGACGAAGGCGTTCTTGATATTGACGGTGGCTGACACGTTGCCGCCGCCTCGGTAGAAGATCGTCTTGGCGTTGGCCTTCTGGCAGTCCACCCAGGCGGTGTATTGCTCAGCAAGAGAACCGTGAGTTTGACTGTACTTCGCTTTCAGTACGTGAGCGACCGCGTAGAGAGCCCAGAACCATTCGCCGTTGTCCAGACCCGGCACCTTGTAGAAGGGCGTGGACCACGACTCCAGGGGCAGGATTCCCTCCGAGTCAAAGCCTACCCAGGGAGTAAAGCAGCCATATCCAGGATAGCGAGCGTTGAATCGCTCATATCCGTTGATCTTGAGCTGCAGAAGAGACAAGGCCTTGTCGAGGCCGCCCACGAAGCGCAACGCGTTAGCATTGCCATCGATGGCCAAGGCCAGCAAGGCCACGTGAATGCTCTCCTTGCTTGGCGCAGAGAATAGATGGGGTTCGCCATAGAGCTCGCCAGTCTGGTAGTCAATGGGGTGACCATCGTAGGTGTGGCCAGAGAGCGGATCGTAGCCCACGCCAGGCTGGGCGAACTCGCCCTCCCACTTCATCACGTTGTCAAGATAGTCTTGAACGCGTTGAGGGGACTGAAGGAAGTCTTTGCAGTCAAAGAGGTGTGCGAACTGACAGCTGCCCTTGTCGCCAGCCACAAAGTCAATTGGCCACCACGAGGCCACAGCGAGGAAGGCCACAATGAAAGAGAAGAAAATGCGAGCCATTAAGTGAGAAACAAGACAGGCTAGGAGGGACTAGGAGGAGGTCAGGGCCAAGCTTCAGAGGTGGACAGATGAGATGGCTCAGCTGGATCTGAGCAATTCCATTCCATTCCACCCAGCTTCAAGCAGCCGAGAAACGAGGCAAGAAACGAGTTTTCCCCACGGTGGCTCAATTGACGAAACAAACGCGTTTCTGTTTGGTGTTTGTGTTGGAGTGACGTGTTGAGAAGAGAAGTGCAAGAGATAATGATGGATGCAATGACTGTGTTACTCACTGTTCTGTGCACTTTGGGAGCCTTTCTTCTCTTCGTGCTTCTATTGGTCGCCATTGTAGCCCTTCGCTTCGCTCTGGGCCCTCGCCTGCGGAAGGCTCTGGATCGGTGCGCGGTCTTCGAAGGTCGCACTACCCACACTCGACTAAAGGGAGGCGCCATCCACCACCTGGACTACCCCATCTGGATGGTCTTGCTCGATCTGGAGCAGATCGAAAGCATTGGCTGGGCTCTCTGGCCTCTCTTCGCCGTGGATGCCACGCGATGGGCGCTGCTCTCTCTCGACAAACGCCACCACATGAAAGACCTGCGCGCTTCACATCCAGACTACGCGGAGCGGTCTTTATCTGAGCACGTGGACAGGTTTCTGCTTGAGAAGGCCCCTAAGCCTAGAGAACATGACAGTGTTCAAGTGTTGACCAACTTGTCCAATCTGGGCTACTGCTTCAACCCTCTGTCTGTCTACTTCTTGACGAAACACAAGCCTGAGAAACACGAAGAAGAGGTGGAAGGTATTATTGCAGAAGTGTCTAACACACCATGGCTGGAGATGCACAGCTACCTGCTGCAGGAAGGGGTGGAAGGGGTAGAGGTCGAGGCTCCGAAACAATCGCCGGCGAGCAAGTCTTGGGCATTCTCCGCTCGCTGGAAGAAGACGTTTCATGTTTCCCCATTCATGGAGATGCCGTATCATTACCATTTCCACTTCAGCGCGCCTGGAGAGCAGTTGGAAATGCGGGCTGCTATGGAGCGGGAGGGAGCGGTGTGGTTCACGGCGAGTGTGCGGGCCAAGCGACTGCCCTTCACTCCCTTCTCGCTCTTGCGTTTACTGTTGCTTTACCCTTTTTACACCTACATGGTGCAGATCTATATCCACATTGAAGCCTTGAAGCTCGTGCTCAAAGGCGTGCCAACCTTCAACCATCCCGAGGGACGTGACGTCGATTTCGGTTGTGGTGTCACGGGCAAGCGATTAGGAGCAGTTCTTTCCTTTCTGGCAACGCCATTCCTAGCTCTCCGCGATTGCATACTCTCTGGAGTTGACAACAAATCCAAAGCAGACTAACTGCTAATAAATCATTAACTTTTAAACCACTGGTATAACAATTCGTTTCACATGCAATATCATGTGACTGACGAAGAGTTTAAACAAAAAGACTGTGTATCCAGAGATTGATGAGGAAGGTTTCTGTTCTTTTCCGAAAGCAACGAATGACTTGACCTCTATTCGGTTCTTCCTTCAAATGTTGCCAAGCTTCTGGTAATTTGCACATCAATCAGTCGCGTTGACGAAATCCCGAGAAGTCATGGTGGAGAGATGGAACATGCTAATCAGAGTTGCTCATTGAGCTAAAAAGACCATCTTAGACGATCGCCTTCGCGTCTTCTTCCGACGATATTCCAACTCCGTAGATGTTGTTCCTTCATAGTGCCAGGCAGACTTGTAATCATGAAATTCATAGTCGATCACCTCATCTGATGCACTAGGCAGGCCTCGATGCTTCCCTAGAATCATCACAGCGATGATTACTAGTTTGCCCAAAGTGGTCATTGCACCCGAAAGAGAATAGGCCTTGCCAGGCACACCCAGAGAGAGACCCACAGATCCATATGCCGAGACAATCTCGAAGAGCACATAGAAAAGGTTGGCTTGCTCGGGACTGTCTGCATTCAACATGTGCTCTTCAGAATAGGCTAGTATTATGATAGCCAGCAAGAGAAAGAAGGTGTGGCGAAAGAGAAACTGGTGAGCAAAGAAAGCATTCATGCGTTGAATATCTTCACGTCCCACGGTCTCATAGTCATCTCGTTGGGAAGAATGCATAGAAGCCCGCTCAGAACAATCAGTTACATTGCTGCCAACATCCACTCCATCATCGGTCAGCGCAGCTTCGGATAGAGCCGCGCTCGATCTAACGGATCCAGCTTGAATATCCTGCGGTGGAGTGGGCTGAATTGTGTAAGATCGCTTTGCACGGTTCAACTCGATGGTAGCCTTTTCATCAGGTGCAGTTTGCTCCAATATCACTTGGCCTCCAGGAGATTTTGAATTGCTACTTGGAGCATCGACTTCCTCTTCACTGTCGCATTTACTATCTCTGATGATCTCGGGAATGGGTTCGTAGATTGTATTCCGTCTGGAGGGGTGCTTCTTAGCGACCTCCGCAGCTGCAAGCTTGATTGCCAGCGTATCTATTGAATCTTTCCTGTGGCGTGGGGCCCTGGGAAGATTGGATTGCGTCACAGAAGAGATCGTGGAAGATGACGCTCGGTTGTGATGATTCTGTATAGCAGTTGTCGCGTCAGACATAGACAAGTTCGACGAGCTCTCTCGTTGGTTAGTTCGAGTATATATGATTGGTCTGGACGTTCGATTGGGCAAATCAATAGAATTCCGCGACCCAGCAGGACTGCCGTGAAGCCTTTCATAACTCAATTGAACTTCATCAGCCACGTCGCTATGAATCTCGCTGAGATTATCCAGCTCCAAACGACGACGAACAACCTCATCTTTCAACTGGTTCACCTCTGCATCTCCCCCACCAGTGAACACGCCCTGCTTGCCCTCTTCTTCCTCTTCACTTTCCACTACTTCTGATGTGTGCATGGTTGTAACAAAAGGAAACGCAGATAGATACATCATGACCAAATAGATCACCAACAAGCCTTCACTTAACAACCGCAGGTCCATCATCGCAAAGCCAGCATTACGAGTAGACAGCGTCTGGAAATATCCTATCCCTACTAGTTCATTGCGAGAGTAGTAACGGAGAACTTGCTGCCTATCCAAAGTGCTGCCCAAAAAGAAGATGTACTGCACCGAGCAAAAGAGAAAAACTGTTAAGCCCAGATAAATTGTCTGAAGCGGATCAAAGATGTGCGTTGTGAGGCGACGAGGATTGGCAAGGATAAAGAGGAGGCATCGCCGAGTATGACCAGGTCTGGAGCATTTGATCATGAGCTTGATCAACAGTCGAAGGAAAATAGGTAAAGTAGTGTTGCCCGCCAAAACCATCACAGAGATGAAAACATAGGCTGTTGGATTGTTGTCCAGTCCCATCAAACTGTCAGAAGTCAGTGTGAGACCACAGTTGGAGAAGGCGCTGAGCGACAGAAATCCTGCCTCGGCGAAGCGGTCCATGCGTCGCTGCCGCAACTCTTCAGCCAACGGCTTGATATAGAGGGCTCCAAATATAGCTAAGGTACCCACTAACAACGCTCCAAAGCCGTATAAAGCATAGATCACGATGAGAGTCCCCAAGGAATCACTGTAAATTCGATAATACGCGATGACTTCTTTGTCTTGGGGGGAAAGCTTCAAGCGCTCGGTCGCCTCTCGAGCTTTGAACGAACTGATGACTTTGTCATGAATCAGCTTAAATCTCCATTTCCTTATCGATGTAGTGACCATGAGGAGGAATGCGGGGCAACCGATCAACATCAATATAGCTAAGACAATAAAGCTGCCTGTGGACAAATCCAACATCGACACTGTTGATAAACCCGCACCGCACATGGCCGAAGCCGCCATGAAATAGCCATCCACATAAGGTAAACCATCAATCCCTGTTATTATTGCACCTGCAACCAATGTCACCACTATGTAATAGAAGGTCCAAACTGCTTTATAGGTGATGCAGCTGTAGAGAAAGGTGGGCAAAGAAAAATTCTTCAACTGCTCCTCGAGTTCGGGATCGGGAGGCGGCGGTTCCAATAAATAACCTCCGCTGATGCGACGAATAATCTCTATTTTTGAAGGCAGTAACTCAGCCAAGGTGGACCCCCTTTCTGACCCACGACGCTCTAGCATTTTATTCTGGTAAGGATTGGAGGACAGCTCTTGATGCGAATGATCTGCTGTAGTGTCGTCTTTTTCCATTGTTGCCATGGTGAGTTGAAGGGGAAAAGGCAACGAAATTTGGTGAGGAAGTGGGTCATCCACGGCACTCTGTACAGCGACTGGCTGGCTTCTTCATCACTGTACAGCAGAACAGTACAGTGCAACAGTGCATGGGCTAGTTAGTCTGCAGTGGGGTGGGGTGGCGGTGGGCGAAGAGAGTGGAAGAGCTCGCTGCTGCACTGTATGGTGAAGGTGATGTTGCACTTGTCCTTCTCCTCAACAGTTCCGTTGAATCCCTCACCTGCGGGATCTACAGTTTGCGCGATGTTTAAACTTGATCTAGGTAAATGAGTAGTGGTTAATGTTTACATAAGAGGTTAATCCTACTTAAGAACAATTAGTTGCATATGCATGTAGTCAATGTTCTTACAAGCACCGAACAAGATATGAAGGATATTGACAATTTCTATAATGTAAATAATAAGCACAGGTTCGCACCTCCTCAATCACACATATAGCAATATATCTATTGTATTTCACAAAACCACAATGTGGAAAAAGAAGTTCATTTCACAAATATCATATCTACAGCCAACAATATATAATTTCACAGACTGAACCGCAACTGAAGGATGAGATCGCGGATCACGCGTTCGAAAAGAATAAATATAGTACATGTTGCTACAGCGAAACAACAACAACAATCATATAACAAACAGCAATCGTAAGACTCTAATATCTAATATAATATATAATGGAGATATTACTTCGCACTTTAGAATCCGCCACAAACCTGACCGCGATGTTTGATAACCAAAGCTAATACAGCAGCCCAGCAAACGACTGAGACAAGCATGATGAATTTGAGAATCTTTTTACCGGTCCTGTATTCTTCGTCGTGTGCCTTGCGTTTGCCTTGTAAATGGTTTAAGTAAGCTAAAGTTTCCCTACCGAAGGGCGGCTTGGCGAAATTTTCTTTTTCAGCATAAGCTTTCTCATTGACAGCGCTACCCTTCTGAATGAGACTATTGACGCATCCCATCAGAATTGGTTGCGAAGAATATTGATAATTGTTGGTCATCTCTTCTACTGCTAAAAATACATGTCAGAAAGGACCAAGAAGATGTGAAGCAAAGAAAAGTAGGACAGATGGTAGATGACTGGTCGGTGATTCTGTTTAGATTGTGTTGATTGACGGTGCCTTAACTTCGTTTCCTTTGTCAATTTCACCAGAACTTCAACCACTCACGGCAAACTCGCCCATTTAGAGCTGGAAAGCCGGGCCAAACTGCCGTGCACTTAGGCTTTATTAATGCCCAAGTGCCACACCGGGAAGAAAGGGTTAACTATTATTGTGGAGCGTTTTTGAGCTAAGTGGCCTCCCCAACGCAAACAATAATCGCTGATACCTGGGCTGGGCTTTTGCTTTTCTGCTGCTCGCTGCTGTGGGGCTGCTGGGAACAGCCAGTGAATCGCTTAGATTCATAGGAGAATATCTGCAAGAAGCCTTGATCGGAAGGTTGTATCTCCGTCAAAGATCAATGGTATGGAGACTGTAGAATCGATGGAAAGCGCCTCACTGGCGGCATCTGAGATTGAACTCCGAGCTGAGCCCACCTATGAGCTGGCAGTTGTGGACAAGACGGCAGATCATTCGTCTGGTAATCGCCACGTCTTATATCCTCAAGTTGTCAGTTGTGATTTTACTGTGTCTTCTGCAGCAGAGACCGCCAAGGCTGGCAAGATGGTGCATGTTAAGATTGGGCCGCAGCACTTTGACTTGCTGAAGCTCTTGGGTGAGAGAAGCGAATAACGTCTTTGTTACCTTTTGAATAAGTTTCCTTATCGGCTTCCGTTCAACTTGAATGCGTCTTGTATTGCAGGTGAGGGTGCCTTTGGAAAGGTGCTCTTGGTGCAGAATCGCTTGGACCACAAGGTGCACGCCATGAAAGTGATCTCCAAGACTCTGTTGAGAAAGAAGAACAATGTGCAGTACATGAAGTCTGAGAGAGAGATCTTGACAAAACTTCACCATCCGTTCCTCGTTCATCTCCACTTCGCATTCCAGTCGTCTTCGAAGCTCTTTCTTGTTATGGAGTTTCTAGCTGGTATGTTAATACAGTTTGTCGTTAATTTGTGGGTTGCAAGTTCACCATGACAGTTAATTCATAGGCGGGGAACTTTTTCTGCATCTTCGCCGAAGAGGACTTATTTTAGAGAAAGATGTTCAGTTCTACCTGGCAGAGGTCATCTTGGCCTTGGAGTTCCTGCATGGCCATCATATTATCCATCGTGATCTAAAGCCGGAGAATATTCTGCTGCGAGGTGATGGTCATATTTGTGTGACGGACTTCGGGCTGGCCAAAGAGATCGGTGATGGTGTTACGACACGCACCCTGTGCGGTACATCCGAGTACATGGTAAGAACAGCTTGTCTTCCTTCTGTGCTGTTATTCTGTGCAAGCTGTAATTTTCTTTTTGTATGACCACGACGTAGGCACCAGAGATGTTGACTCGAGCAGGCTATGGCAAAGCAGTGGATTATTGGGCACTAGGCGCTTTGGCTTGCGAGATGCTGACCAGTAAGTTGTGTTGCTTAGTTTGGTTGAAATGTTGATAAGTACTTACACTATTATCGCACAACTATTGCAGGCAAACCCCCATTTACTGCTAAGAGCCAGAAGGAACTGGATCGAAAGATTCTCAGTGAGAAGCTGAGCTTACCATCCTTTCTCTCGGCGCCGTGTGTTTCTCTGCTGCGTGGGTTGCTCGACCGAGATGCCTCGAAGCGCCTGGGTTGCTCCAAGTCTTCTATGTTTAGTATTGGTGGCGTTCACGCGCTGAAAATGCATGCGTTTTTCGAAGGGTTGAATTGGCAAGATGTTGAGAACTTACAACTGATACCACCCATTGATATACAATTAGGGAGTGAAATGGTGACCCAGAATGCTCTTGATACTCAGTACTTTTCTCAAGAGTTCACCAAGCAGGTGATCTCAAGATCTATTTTGGAAGATACTCTGGCCTCATCGGGAGCAACACCTGTCATTCGCTCTCCACGCTCGACTAGCCCTCCGTCTGCTCGTCCCGATGGCTCTGCTAACGATTTTGACGAATTTTCTGGATTTGAATATACAAGTGGGCAATTTCTTTGCACTGCGGAGGAGATCGAGAAGTTCGAGAGTCTTTTGCTAAACAAGACGCAGAAAGCTGAAAAGAAGAACAAGCTAAAGCAGAAGAAGGAGCTGACCCGCCAACAGGAGGAGTTGATCAGGAAGGAAAAGGAGCAGAAAGAGCGCGAGGAGCTTACGCGCAAACTTGCCGAGGAGCAACAGCGTCGCGAACGCGAAGATCGCATACGATCAATTCAATTGCATAATGAAAAGGTGAAACAGTTTGAAGACAATGTGGCCAACTTACAGAAGAGAGTGAAGAATGTGAAGAAGAAGATCAAGGATATAGAGGACTTGCAAAATCGGGTGGCAGCTGGCTTGAAGCCTGACTCTGACCAGAAGACCAAGCTGAGCAAGATGCCTGGCCTGCTGGCGGAGCTCGAAGAGTTGATGGCAGAAGAGAAGCTTCTGATGAGCAAAGACCCTGGACCTTTGCAAACTTTAGAAGGTCATGGTGATGGTGTGGCTATTTCCAAAAATGGGCATGCAGATATTGTCCCAGCTTTGTCGAGCTGCTCCCTCACGACTGCAAACAGTGAACAACCTGCTCCTGCCTCCAACATCCTTGGTGCTGGAGCTGCTTCTGTACCGGCGCGGACATGGTCTGCTCTCTGCAAACCTTCGCTTCCCACGTCGACTGCTGCATCTCCTGCTGTTGGTGCTTCTAACGCCATTGCCGCCTTGGTGGAAACCAAGGACAACAAGGCCGCGCCAGAGCCCGGTCTTAAGCCCGCTGTCACTGTAGCCAAGAAGGAGGTAGATGAAGAGTGGGCGGTGGTTACTAAGCCCAAGGGAAAGAAGAAACTTTAGATGAGAACGCCGATTTGTCTTTCAGTTGGGTTGATGCTAGAGTTATATAGTTATAGTTATTAAAGACGCTATATTGAAGGTGGATGTACGGCCTTCGCGCTATATCGCTTGTCGATGAATATTAGGTATTAGTTCATATAGTTAAGTTTAGATTGATGATAACGTACAACATCTTAGATGTCTTCTTCTTAATCAACTGACTAAGTTTTCACTGTGAAGCCTTATTTTAAAGTTAAATGTCAAGATCATTGGAAAATAGGATACCGCGTGTGTAGCCGGCTGGTGCCGGTAAGCACACCTTGGCATTTACACTAGACTACATACCACATCAAGCCAAGTCACCGTGTGGTTGTTAAGTTAAGCTAGGTTGTTAAGTTAAGTTGAGTTAAGCAGGGGTGGAGATCAAACCAAGTCAACCACCCAACAAGGCAGAAGGGTGAAATTGCTTCCTCCCCTGCCGTCAGCTGTTAACGACTGCATGGCAAGCGTTATCTGTGTTCTAGTGTTGCTTGGGTGCTGGGCGTTAGCCTTCACTGATATTTCTGTGAATGGAGCGCGCGTCTTCCTTCCTTCTTTCCATGACCAGCTGTTGGAGGTGATGGAGGAGATCTCAGTCTCCAGCACTCCGCGCCGACTGAAAGAAAAAATGTCTCCGCACGGCCTTCATGACTACGTCAAGCTCGCTCCCGCCTCCCCACAGCACGTTCATGAGTTGGTGTTTGCAATCAAGCGCCGCAACACTGACCACCTCGAGCAGTTGGTTGACGAGGTGTCCGACCCGGACAGTCCTTCTTATGCCAATTATCTCTCACACGACGAGCTGCGAGAGGTCATTTCAAATCCTGAGTCGACCGGGCTTGTTCTGCATCACTTGCGAGAAGTTGGTGCGCAGATCGTGCAAGTCACTGCCATGGGAGAATTCATCGTGGCACAGGCGCCTGTTCTGCTCTGGGAGAGGCTCTTGGATTGTGAATTTCATGTTTTCCAAACAAAGAGTCCCCCTTTCAAGTCGGTAGTTCGTTGCTCTCAGTATTCCTTGGAGGAAACCTTGCACAGTCACGTGCTGTCTGTCTTCAACGCCGCGCACCTTCCCGACCCGCGGCCTTTCCAAGGAGCGATATCGATCAACTTGACCTCTGCCTCGAAAGATTGGGCAGTGACTCTTAGTGTGTTGAAGCAGACATATGATCTTGACATCTCCTTGGGTAGCAATCAGAGCACTCAGGCAGTCTTTGCGCAAGACCCGAATACTTACAGTTTGAACGACTTGAACAAGTTTCTTCAATCACAGGGCCTCCCGAAGCGCAGTATTGGGGGAGATGCCGCAGAGGATGCACACTGTCAGTCTGTGCCTGCTGACTGTGACGAGGGCAATCTAGACGTGCAGTACATCTCAGCAGTCGGCGGCGCCACCAAAACCTCCTTCTGGAAGTATACCGGCGATGACTTTGTTTTGGGGTTCTTGCTGGAGATATCTGCAATGACTCGACCGCCCCAAGTGATTAGTATTAGCTATGGCATCGAGGAGAGTTATTTGACGGATGCTTATGCGACGGCTTTCAACACTCAAGCTATGGCTCTAGCTGCGCAAGGCGTGACTATTGTAGCCGCTTCTGGGGACGATGGAGTAGCGGGTCCGCGCAGTCGAAAGAATCCCGTGTTCTGCGGGTATCGTCCTGTCTTTCCCGCTTCTTCTCCGTATGTCACGGCTGTGGGAGGCACTATGGGGCCCGAGACCGCATTCGGAAGAGAAGTTGCCTGTCAGAGCAATAATGGAGGAATCATTACGACTGGTGGTGGCTTCTCTACTCTCTATGCTCGACCATCTTTCCAAAATCAAGCTGTTGCCAAGTACTTGTCCAGTGCGGAAGGCCGCGCAGCTGCTGCTGGCTACAATTCTCAGGGGCGAGGTTACCCAGATGTCGCCGTCCTTGCTTTCAATTATCAGATCGTATTGAATGGACAAATGACTTTAGTGTCTGGTACTTCTGCTTCAGCGCCTGTGATGGCTGCGATGTTATCTTTGGTCAATGCGCAGCGCGCCGCTGTGGGCCGCGCATCTCTTGGGTGGGTCAACCCGGTGCTCTACAAGTACTCTTCTTCGATCTTCTATGATGTATCCGACGGACAAAACAATTGTGCAGCTTCGGACAGGGTTTGCTGTGCGCAAGGCTTCACAGCCAACGTTGGCTGGGACCCGGTGACGGGGTGGGGGCATCCCCACTTCCCGCGATTGCTGGCCGCGTTGAAAAGCTTTAATCCCACTCCATCTTTCGCTCCAACGCGTGCTCCGACTGCCCCTACTCGTGCTCCTACTCGAAGTAGCCCTTCTACTCCAAGCCCCACGGTTGCTTCTGCTGGATGGGTGACCCTTGCCCAATACAAAGAAGGCAACTGTGAAGGATCACCTTATCAGCTTACTTCAGTCCCCACGGGAACTTGTTTGCCAATCTACAAGGTCGATCAGAGCACTGGAGAGGTGCTAATCTTAGGCTATATTCGCTATAACTGTGCTGCAGATGGTGCTTCTGTGGATGTGAAGCGCTACCTCACCAGCCAATGCAGCGAGAATCATGTCGACTCGCAGCTTACTCTTTTCACAGGATGCGCCTACCATGCTCTGCGGTATTATTACTCTCCTCTAATGACATCGACAAGTTTGACTTGTGATGCAGGCGATCATCGCAATGCTCCTGCTCGATCTGAGTTCTCTTCCTCTTCTTACCTGCTGCATCGCTCCTATTCCAACCCTTCTGGCTGCCTTTCCAACTCAATTAGTGAGATAGATGCTGTGCAACAAGAAGTTTGCATGCCAATCTTCCATCCTCCTGAACAATCTTATCTCTTTCGAGGCCTCGAATTGTTGGTCTTCTCTGATACTGATTGCACACCTTACAAACTCGTACAGAGAGATAAGTTATCCTCACAGTGTGTAGTTGCGCAGAATGGTGACGGTGGTAATGATGATGTCTATATGGGTGGTGGCGATGATTTGTACGAGACGTGGCAGGTAATATTGGCCAGCTCTTCGCCCTCATTGTCTCCTTCGCCTTCGCCCACTACCCCTCCACCTCCGCCTTCTAGCGGACACTCCTCGAATGGGAGCAAACCGATTGATTGGGGAATGGCGGTGTTAGGCTTTTTTGTTGGCCTAATAGGGACTCTCATTTTGGTTATTGGCGTCGCTTACTTCTTCTTTCGTGAGCCTTTCCTTGAAATCTGCCGAAACTGTTGGCAATGCTTTAACAGGAAGAAGAAGAAGTCTCCCACAGGGAAAGCGATTAGCTCCAGAAGAAAACACGTTCCGTTGCACGATGACGAAGACGAGCTCGAAATGAATGGCTTGCCTCAGTAGAGGAACTGTCTCCAGCTGCCCAAATAGTCACTACACTACACTGTAAGTAGTATTGTTACGAATTGATAGATACACTAGATAGTCTAATTAGTCATATTGCAAACAAGCTAGAAGCAGCAGCGGCTGTACTGTATAGATAAGCCAGCTGTAGTCTAGCATAGTATAGTATAGTCTAGATATAATACATGTGGAGAACATAATGCCAAGTTAATCACCTACTACAGTACGAGTATCTACTAGACTAGTACTCGCTAACAACTACAGTATCTACTATATCTACTCGACTAGCTGTTATGACTTGTTACTATTCTAGACTATTTGTTGTTCAGCACAGTGACCGCAGCAGCAGCAAGAGACGTTGAACAGAAGCGTCTGCTTCCTCCTCGCCAACTAGTGGCCCGGGGAATTGCAAACATCCAGAGAAGCCGCCGTCTGCTAGCGTCATGCACGACAGCAGCATGAGCACTCCATTCCTTCCATGCGACGTGCCGTAGTAGATCTTCTCAATTGAAAGACCTCCTCCTCGTCCTCCTTCCTTCTCAATCGAAAGGTCAACCTTGCCCATGTTCGACAGACCACAAGAGTATCCTCTGCCGAAAGATGCTCCGTGCGCATCTCTCTCCACTGCTTGCGGAATGTCCACCAGCTGGTAGCCAAGGTCAAAGAGACGAACACTTTCTGGCACGACTTGCCATGATGAAAGCAATCGCTGAGAACTTTCTTGGCAGAAGCTCGCCAACGACCAGAAGCTCTCTAAGAAGGTGTTGGAGATGGCGGCTGGCGATAACGGCGAGGTCGAAGGCGGTAACGGTAACAAAGTGGAGGGAGGTAGCCAGGCGAGGTAGTCGACCGCTCCGGCTGCACAAGCGACAGTGCCGTCAGTGAAATCCTGCTGGCGGCGATCCACACCGTATGGCCGCAAGCCTACCGAGAGCAGGAAGCGCAGCAGCGTAGGGGAGAAGTCCTTGTCTGACGCCACTGTGACCAAGGACTGCGTGACCACCAGCACGGCCGCGCTCAGCAGATGCGTCAAGCTCAGACCTCTCGCCTTGGCAGTCCGCTGCAAGCCTCGCACTTCCTCTGCGGTCAAGTCAACAAAGCGACAAAAGGTGAACCGCTGCGCAGGATCTCTCACTCGCTCGAGAGGCGCGCCACACTTCGCGGGAGTCACGCGAGGTCTGGACAGCAGGTTGAACAACTGATAGCCTGCCCACAGCAAAGTCCTCCAAGACAGGCCGCGGAGGGGCAAATGATGGGAAAGCGCCTCCTCCACACTAGGCGGCAGTGGCAGTGAGGTGGTCTCATGGCGTGGGGGAGTAGATGAAGGAGGAGGAGGACAAGTAGTAGTAGAGGGAGGAGGAGGAGGAGGAGGAGTGAGGATGTGCTGCAGTATGAGGTGTATGGAGGTTTGGTCGTCAATGGCGTGGTCCACCACGAAGACCAAAGCAGTCCGTTGACGACGAGCAGACTTAACGGCTATAACGCGCCACCGAGGACTGTCTGCAGAGAACGTGGCGTGATTGAGGCCGTCGTGGAAGATCTGCTGCCATCGCGCTGTGAGGGTATCCTCCTCCTCCTCCTCCACCTCCTCCACCTGCAGCACCTCCTGCGCTATCTCTACAGCATCTTTCTCCAGCTCCTCCCAGCGAGGAGGCTTTGAGTCGGTCACTAGCCTCACTCGCAGCATAGGGTGTCTGTCAGCAGAGGCTAAAATGGTCAAAAGCAGATGCGCAGGGGTAGGAGGAGGAGGAGGTTTACCGAGAGATAGCACTCGACAGCCCTTCAACAAGGCGCTCTCTGGTCAGCGACTGGTTAAATAGCGCTACGCTGGCGTGCGCTATGGCCTGATGCGAAGCGCCCGGCCCGGCCAGTCGACTCATGAGGCGCTCGTAGCTGCCCAGGCTGCGAGAGAGAGAGGACAGAGAAGTGCTCCTCTGCCACACTAATCCGCCTCCCCTCCGCCATGCAAAGTGTTGTGCAAAGTTTAAGCTGATCACACAGACAAGCAACAGCCAGCAAGCAGCCATGACGGAGAGAGAACAAGTTGAACAAGCGGATAGGCTAGGCTGAAAGTTATTGCTATGCGCTGGAAACTGTTTCTCCAACAACGAGTTTCTCCCAACAACGTGCTTCTACTAACAACGCGTTTCTCCTGCTCATCCTCTGGCGGCATCCTGCAATTCCACGTCAAGAAGAAGAAGAACAGATCCTTTCGAACTGAGTCAAATATTTTCTATTCAAGATGGGAAACCACGCCAGTCTTCCCATATTTGTGGATGAAGGAGTGGAGCGCAAGTCGAATCTGTCCGGCTCAGCGCTCCCCATGGCAGAGACGGCGCCGGCCAACTTTGATCTCCTCCTCTCCTCCCCCTCGCTGAAGAATTACCTCTTGAGCAACCTCGACTCGCGGTACTTGGCCTCCATCTTGTTTGAAGGATGCGAAGAAGGAATCCTGCTGAAGCCATTCAAGTCTTTCCGAACGACTTCCAGCGAGGAGGCGGCGGCGATCGACCAAGACTTCTCAGTGATGAACGACTGCGCTCAAGCTGGCATCCAGGTCAACCTCTCAGAGGTGATCTCCATTGTGGAGAGAAGTCTTGAGCAGTGCAGTCAGCTGCAGAGCTTTCCCTTTCTGCCGGCGATCCAGTCCACGCTGTGCCTGGCCTCGCTGCTGCCGGACCACTTGCAGCGCCAGCGCAGAAAAGCTCTCTCGATGGAGAGAAAGAGGTTATTGGCCGACACCGAGGCGCTGAGTTCCGCTGTCTACCCTGAGCTGAAGCCTCTCTTGGGTCTGCAGCTGCTGGGGCTGGATACGCTGCAATTCCTTTCGCAGCACCTGCTGGCTTCGTCTGACAACGCCTTCCTAGCCACACCCGTCAAGTCCTATTGCAGCAGCGTTACTCGCTTATCAAAGCTGGAGCTTTTCAGGTCCTGGGCGCCGCGGAGGACGAAGCCTCGGCAGCCCTGCGATTGCTCCTCGGAGCTCTCATCGGGAGATGGCTGGTGGGCCAGATCCTTCCGAGACCCGCTGTTTGTGGAATATATTCAAGTTAATTGGGCTGATTTCTGTGGTAACAGTCTTCAGCCTAATAGCATAGGAGCGCCGAAGACTGTCGCCCTTTTCATTCGCAAGGCAGGCTCCAGCAACGGAGAATTTGAAAGACTGACCACGATCTCGCCGGAGGAGTATAAAGAAGAATATGGATCATGGCAGCAAGTTTATTTTGTTCAGCAAGCCGATGTCGTGGAGGTCCGTCTGGTCGTGACCAATCGATTGAGTGAATTCAATACTATTGGCAGTGTCAAACCCTTCGAGATATTGGCTTTCACCCAAGAGCAGCATTTGTTGGACGATTGGGTCGATGCCCATAGTATCATGGAGATGACTCAAAGTGCCTTGCTGCCTCTTTTCTCTGTTCCATCTCTGGAAGAGCACGCTGTGCAGGCCAGCTTGTCAGTGTTGAAAGCAACGGGATCTCTGCAGCTTTGCATTCGTTTTGCCAGCTATCTCTTTCAGCACGTTGATGCAAATACCATCCTTAATAGACACGAAGCTCCTTTCAAGGCGTTGCTGGATTGCATTATTGAAGCCAACGAAAACCTCCGCAAAGAAGCTGAAAAGGAATTTTCTTCCGATGTTTCTGAAGAGAGTTTGCGCTTTATTCCAGATAACAAAACGGGCAATTGTTGGATATGTGGAGATGGTCGCCTGCTTCGAGTAGAGCCTGGCTGCGCGGCGTATTGCTTCCTCGATCTTGTCTTGTCTGCGATGGAGATAACAGAGTGGGAAGTCGAAATTTCCGATTGCCGTGAGAGCATTTCGTTGGGTCTTGCTCTGAAAGGAGCTCCAGTCGAAACAGTGGAGTACAGCAAGGCCTATCTCGTGAAATGCAGTTCGGGAGCCCTCTCTTATCCTGGTCCATGCGTGTCATATCAGCATGGAGACAATTTGAAGCCACCTTACCGATATAGACTGCGTTTCGATGGGCTCAGACGAATGCTAGCAATCGCTTGCGATGGAAGTGTAGGATTTGACGTCATCTACGAGCATCTTCCTTCCAATCTTTCACCGATTGTCTTCGTGCAGCAATCTTCTGCGGATGTCTCCATCAGAATGATCTCCTCGAAGCGGTCAAAAGCGCAAAGCTTCCCCGGAGTATCTCCTTTCAATTCTATTCAACCATCAGCACCCATATCGACCTATGCTGACTCGTCTTCTCCTTACCATCATCTGTGCTTGTTGTTCAACGCCATTGGAGATTTGTCGCGCAGCAAAATGGTTCTTTATTCAAAGCAGGCATCTGTTGAAGATCGGCAGGCGTTACAGGATTTGGAGTCGCCCTATTGTCTTGAAGTGTCTTGCGCTGTCATGAAGGGATTGATGGAACTGTTTCAGCAATGCAGAAATAAAGGGTTGGCAGTCAATGTGTTGACGGATTTGCTCAATATTTTGGAATTACAGTTTTGCGCCATGTTGCACTCTCGATTGTCACTGGTGGATTTAGAGATGCCCAGTGGCATTTTAGGAAGAAACGAAGAGGCTCAGAAAGCTCTGGGCAACGATATTCATTTTATTCGCACCGGTCTGCTGGAGTTGCTACAACCTCAGGAAATGGTGGATATTAAATTAGCCGCTTTGAAAACGCTGTGTAGAGGCTCCTCGATAGTCTTTGTGAGTCCATTGGATCGCGTGGAAGCGTTTGACTCGATTCTGAGAGATTTCTTACTGAAAGATGGAGTGGACATGCCCGTTGCTATTAAGGAGGCATTCGTAGAAGGAATGATCATTAAGAGCAGGGAGGTTCTTGACTTGGTGAGAAAAGAACAAGAGTGTTCCGATTTGGTGGTTCGTTTCTTGGAGCATTTGTTGGAGTTCATTCTTCCCTGGGAAATTGCTCTCTGCAATGATTTGACAATGAAGGCCTGCTTCATTGTCTCCAAGGGAGTTTCCATTTTCCAGGACCTTTTCTGCAAATTGATCTCCAACTCGCAGAACAACACAACTGCGAACCAACCGACACCTGCTGATAGAAGAGCTCTCAATCTCTTTGGAACTGTCTTAAATGTCGTGGTGAAGCATTCAACAAAGCTGTTGGATACAATTGGAGGTTTTGCTTTGGATAACAAGAAGCTGAGCTGGCCTGCTATCGAACATCAACTGAATCTGACCGTCCTGGGCCAAGTCCTCTTCCCAACGATTTGCGCTCTCTCCTCCAGCGCTATTCCTTTGACTCTGATACAAGAGGCTCTGATCTCCCTCTCGTCGATATTGGAATCGTTTTCTAAGTCAGTTTCCAGCAATGCGGCTTGTAGGGAAAGTTTGTTGTTGGCCAGCTATCACGTGAGAAGAGGCTCTGTAGGGCACGAAGAAGAATTATCTTCTCAAGTAGGGGGATGGAAAACGGTTAAAGCTGTGTTCGAAGACCCTCCAGACAACTCATTCTCAATAACAGATAATGGCACCACTTATACTTCTGTCCATTCCAGTAACACTTGTGCTATTGTGCCAATAAAGTTTTCCGTGGGGCAGAAAGCAGCTTGGGAGTTCGAACTGAGTGAAGACTCTTTGGGTGATGAATGCTCAATCTTTGGAGCGGCTCGTATGCCTCTTACGAGTCGATGCTACAGTTCGTCACCAGACCTTTGGATGCGCAGATCTTACAATGGCTTCTTGTACTGCCATGGACAAACTGCCAATGCTACCATGGAGAAGATTCACCCAGGAGATATGGTGCGAATTGAATTCGATGGCTTGGCTGGAACTTTGTCATTCAGTGTCAATGGTTCGGAGCCAGAAGTTGGCTTTACAGATATTGTTGATGACATCTACCCTGCCTGTGGGAGCTATCGCAATGGCGTGAGCGTCAAATTGATCAAAGTTGAGGTCTTTGAAAAGGCCAAGGTATACGACAGTAAAGAGGGGGAGGATTTATTTAATATTGCCAAAGCTGCGAATCTTGCTTGGAATTACCCCCCTGATCTCGTCAACATCGTACGTGATCCATTATTGCTTTTTATTCCAACCAATTCGAAGGACAAACGAAAGTGTTCTCCCACTAGCTGGTTGACACTTAGAAGCCATGCTGCTGTTGTAGCTGGAGTTCATGATTGGGCTTTCGAGTTCTCAGACGATTGCGAAGGAGTTTTCGCCTTAGGAGTAACTGTTGGTGTGGCTCCTCCCCAACACGATCTGGTTCTGGCTGGCCAGAGAGGCTGCACCAGTAATGATCCAGATGTAAACTATCGGTGGGAGGAATTGTTTAATCTTCACGAATTGGATGCACTTGGAGTCGGAGTGAAAGATAATTCTTATTTTCAAGGGGGCTTAATCGCGTTTGCTTGGCACTCTGATGGATCTTTGTGGTTTAATGGGGTTAAAGTATGTCAATCCTTTGGCTTAGATGCGCTACCTTTGCGTAAACGCAGCGTTGTGGTCATGCGCCTAAATTGTTCTCAGCGAAGTTTGGAGTTTTCAGTGAATGGCCAGTTTGTGGGGATAGCGTTTGGACCACAGGAGCTCAATCCCGCTTGCTCTCTGTCCTTGCCGTTGGTATCTGCCGTTCAGAATAGTACAAGTGGTAAAAATAGCGCATTTTCCTTTCATCCAGCCGCTTCCTTATTTGCTGGGGGAATGACAATAAAGATTTCCTCAGCCGGATCGATCGGTTCTTTTGCCAATCCCTTGTTGATCACTTGGAGACAAGTGACTGCCTCTGTGCTTAGTCGCCTCCTTGCAAGATTATATGAGGGCGGTGACGTCTCGAAGAAAGAAAAGGAGGCGTTCGATTGGCTGGGATCACCTCTTTTTATTGGCGGTGTAGATAATCACTTAGTGCGTCAGGTTGGCCAAAAAGAGCCCTGGCTGTTGGAGGCTTTGGCGACTGAGGCTGATGATGACCGCCAAAGTGTTGAAGACTGTGCAGCAAAGCCTTCTTTCACATTGACGGAGGAAGAGCAATTTTTGGTAAGTTTGGCTGATTGCGGAGAGAAACCTGCCTTGGACGACGAGAAAGTGCAAAACTTGTACAGCAGAATGGAGTCCTTGGATCCAGAACCTGTCTTTCTTCGCCAAACCTTAGAGAAGCAAGGGTCGTATAGATTTCCTTCTTGTGAGCTACCTTTTATCGCTTGCTTGCTCAAACAGAGTGGGCTGGTGAAGGAAGCCATTCGAGTTGTGGCACAAGATGAAGTCCCGTCCGAAGACTTGTTCCTTCTGTGGCAGAAGGTGAAGCAATTGAGAACCTTTCTTCGCCAACGACGCCAAAAGCTGCGCGTATCCGATGATGAACGCACTCATCCTCAATCATTGTCAGAGGAGAAGACGACAGAGGTGCAGAAAACGATTATCGGTGGACTCTCCAGAGGCTCCGCACTGCCCTATTGCGAAGATCAAATGATTCGCAAAGCATTCTCCTGCCACAAAGTCCCTCTTTGGTATCGTCAACCGGCATCATGCCAAACAGTGACAGAGTCTATCAAACTCGATATATTGGCGTTTTCTATCGATGCCGAAAAAGACTTCGCCTTTGTGATTTTTTCTGTCAAATTCATAAATCAGAATTGGAAGTCACAGTTCGACAGTTCTCTTTCCATAAATGAGGTCGCCATCTCCAATACCGGCACTCTTGCGCTTATGGATGAAGGAAAAGAGAAATTAATTGTTCAGAAGTTCAGCCTGGCTTCCCTGGGTGTTGATGCTTGGGCTGAAGGCCAATGTAAGGTGGTCTTCAAGTTGAACGACTTGGAAGGTGGAAGCCTCACTCTTGCTTTCTCGAATGATGATCCTGATACTTCGACTTTTGACAAACTATGCGAATCAATCAAGCGTAGATCTCTGTTAGTGCTGGTCTTGTCGTCCAATTTACAAAGCTTGGACTCTGAATCGCGTCTGGCACTTTTGGATATTACTTCACATTATTCTGGCTCCACAATGCTCTTCCGGAGTCAAGCTGAGCTCTCACGTTGGAAAACACAAGAGCGCTGGAGGCGAGTGGTAGATTTCTTGCGCATGCACAGTCGAGTCCGACGGCAGTTGTCTTCTGAGGAAGTCGACACAGTTGCTAGGGATGATACTATAGTCCCTCCTAAACCTCCCAACGATGCTGAAAACCACCATTCTCTTTCTCTAACAAGCACCTTTGGAACCAGTTCCTCCTCGTTGAATATTAAGCACGATTCAATCTCGAATGCGCAGGCGGCTTTACAAGCTTGTGCCACCTTTGTATCTTCTGATGATGGTAACTGTATCGCTGAAGGCTTATGCACCATTATTAAGGAGCGAGAAAGACGCGCCTCATATCGAAAAGCTGCCTTGGTCTTTCTGGGAGACTTGGTTAAGACCTCATTAGTTGTCGAAGACCCATTTGTCTTGTACGATCTTCTCTCAGCGGTCGAGAACTTTGTGCCTTCCTCAACTTTCAAGAGTACATCAACAGAGGAAAAGTGCTCGTCGTTGAGCAAAGAGAGTCACTATCTCAAGCATTTGGAGGGTTGTCGTTCGGAGACTCTGGCCCAAGTCCAACAAGTCTTCAGTTCGTTCTACTGCCTTATCACACAGGTGACTCAGCATTACATTACTCTTTGGACAGAGAAGAATCAAAGCAACATTCTATCCTCTTTTGAGCCCTCGTCTCAACAGAGCAAGGAATGCCATGATGCCAGTTCAGTTTATCCTGCTCACTTGTATGTCCATCCTCTCATGTTGATGCTTCGACTGTGGATGATTCACTTCTCAACACGTGATTTCGGCTGGATTGTGAACAGTGGGATATTGGCAGTGTTGTATAAGTTGGCATCATTGTCGTTTCAAGAAACAGTGAATAATCATTGGAGACAAGCAGCGGAAAACTGGATGCAGGTTGTAACTTCTCTCCGCCATGAGGGGCTCAAATGCCCGACTTCGGACAAGAAATATCGCACGTGGTCTCCTGAGTATGTGAGAAAGGCTTTGAAACAGCGTCAATTAACAAGTCGAAGTTTATTGCTTCATTCATGTCGCGTTAGTTGGGAAGACTTCGGGGTCTGGCCTAACTCCTTGTCAGGCTCTTTCCCCCAATCCAGCCCCTCAAGCGCTTCAAAAGTATATTGTGAAGTGTTAGAAAGGTGCCAAGCCCTGTTGAGGAAGGAAGAAGAAGAAAAGAAGCAAAAACAATCTGAAACCGAAGCTGAGGAGTCCAAACTATTGCAAGAACGGCTTTCGCGCATGGCTGATTGTGGGATGTTTGACCCAGACAAGAAAGCCACTGAAATCAAGCTTCACAATCTGAACCTTGAAGCATCATTAAGAGAAGATGAATCTGGGACTTCGGTGTGTGTCTTTGCCAATGTTGCCTATACAATTGCTCCCGATGCGGACCTTTCTTCTTCGGGAAATTATTTTGAAATCACAATTATTCGGCTAGGAAGAGGGGACATTGGCGTTGGGTTTGCGGATGAGCGGGAATTCCCTGTGACGGAACAAATGCCAGGATGGATTTCTCATTCCTATGGCTATCACGGAGATGATGGGAAAAAGTATGGTACCGGTGCAACTATAGGGGATTGGCCGACCTTCTCTGTGCGCGACGTGGTTGGGTGCGGATACAATGCGGAACGTAAGACCATTTTCTTTACTATCAATGGCGCATTGCTAGGAGATGGTTTCGTTAACATCAGCGAAACGCGTCTGGTTCCCGTGGTTGGATTTAGCAATCGATATGATGAGCCTGTGAGAGTTAAAATCAATTTCGGCTTGGAACCTTTTGTTTATGCTGGCGAGGGAATAATTACGAATCCCAATATTGCCGTGGAATTGAGCAGGCGTCAAAATGAAAGTAGCTCTTCCGTTAGTGCGTCTACTTCTGCAAAGGCGGATGTTTCGATTGAATCAGACGTCATAACAGAGCAAGCAAATGCAAAGGACATTGATTTGCAAACGCGTTATTGCTCCGCCATTCAAGCTATACATGCTTCAGAAGTCTACCTTTTGGAAGCTAATCGATTGCAAAACATGTCGAAATTGGTTTTGGAGCTTTTCCTGGTATTATGCGCCAAGAAGGATAGTGATCACCAGACTACTTCCGCTCATCTTGTTGGAAGCGGTTCAGAGAGTAAAGCACGCCCAGCCTTGGTCAAAGACATTTCCATCTACGGCACTCCCAAGGTAGTTACTTCTGCCAACGGTGTCAAGCTGAATGACAGCATCTTGGCCACACTGATGCATGAGATCACTATTGGGGCCAAGTATCTGGAAATTGGCATGAAAGAGAGCATAGTAGAAGTGGAAGAGAAGCATCTTGGCTATACAACAACACCCACTTCCTCCAGTCACGATCACCAAGACTCCACTCGTTACACTCTAGAGCGATATCAGGTCCAAGAGCATCTGTATTGTCACCTTCGTACATTGACGATTTTGGTCAGCTCAAATAACGGCAATAAAGAAGCTTTGGCGTCTTCGGCCAAGTTTCTCAGTTGCATTTTTGCGGCCCTACGATGCGGCGGGAAAGTGAGTCTATCAGCTATTAACATTCTGATCATCATAATAAGAGATTTAGATCCAGACTTTGTGGAGGGATGTATCTTACCTATCTGGAATAATCAATTGCAACAACTAGAGGATGCGTTTCTCGAGGCTGGCTGCAGGAGGAGATCTCGCAAGATGCCTGACAGTTTAATTCGCATCTTGTTCCTTTATGCCAGCCAACTGTATCGTGCAGATAAATTGCTTGTGACCAATCTGCATGGCATTGACTTGTTCTGTGTCGATGTGATCGAGAATAAGACTGTGGACATTTTTGGCGTTGGGACCGCTGAGATGTCATTTTATCAGCAAGCTATTAAACTACTGCAAAGGATGTTCGAGGCGCCCCAATGGTGTGAGTTAGTTGCAAGTACTATTACAGATACTTTGAAAAATGCTCAAGCTGTTTTGGACTTATACATCGACGGGGAAAATGCGAACTGCCATATTTCTCGCGAAAAGGGTGATAATCTTCTTTTGCTACTGGCCTGCTCTGCTTTATCTATATTCCATTTTGAATCAAAGATCATGCCTGGGACTGAAGTGGTGGTGGAAGGCAGTGGCTCCGGTGTGGTTGTTCAGTCTCCTCTCTTCGATCCCAATGTCAAAGTGGTCTTAAATACTTGCAGACGAGAATTCCATTGTCGACAACATATTGAGACAGTGGAAGAAAGAAAGATATCTCAGTTTGAGAAACCTATCTCAGTGGATTTATCTCATCTTTCTCAACCAGTTCTGAGCCACATTACAGCACTTGGAAAGAGCTTGCTCAAGAGAGCATTGTCGTTTGGTTTCTCGCCAAAGGGAAAAGATGGACTTTCTTGTCAAAGGATCGATGGAATGGTTTTCCGACTTGCCAATGTACTCTTCGCAACTTTGTCAACTTTGTTGTCCAGGCAAGCTGAGGTGATATTGGAGGTCTTGCACGATGCGAATATGATTGACGGATTGATACAATGCTGTAAGATACCGACCCATTCGCCGGAACTCATGTCAATAAGAGAATTAAAGCAGAAATGGATGTTCGTTCAAGCGCGCTGCTTAGAAAAAGACAGTCAAGGGCATGACGAGTCTCTGCTCACCAATACAAATGACGTTGATGTTGCTTTGAACAATGAACCCGCAGCAGTATCTAGCGATCAGGAGTTACAGCCTGCTCCTGCTATGGCAACTTTAACATCCGATGGAGCTTTGATTGAAATCAATCAGATGGAGCGAGCAGCAAGAAGAGATGCTTTGACAGCTTTGGCTGCTGAATACAATGTGAATATTGACTATTGTGTGGGACTAGCAGAGTATTTCATGATGGATATGGAGAAAACAAGAGCTGAATTGGAGAAGATCAAGGATTTTAATGGAAGTGCGATTGAAAATGAAGGCGTTTCTCAACTCGCCCCCGAAGTCAATGGAGAAAACAATATTGTCAGCGACGAGAATCCTATGAAAGGAATCGAGTTTGCTCGACCTCCGAAACCTGCTCATAATCTTCATGCACCATCAACATATGTTTATCGCAGATTGCTGTCCATTAAAGATGGATCGGATGGTGGAGATGCATCGAAAGATTCGGGCTTTCATCGCATCACTTGTGGAGATCTAGTGATGGAGTCCGACTTAGAAGGCGTCGATCATTATGCTCGCGAGAAGATCGCCACTGTGTGCCATGTTATGGAGAAGGGGAAAGTTTTGGTTGATTCGTTCCTGGAAGAGGCTGGCTTTGCAATAACTGAGCTGGCAGATGCTTCTGTCTATAAGAAAGTACTCTTTTATGAAACAGAGACCAGTCATTTTCATGAATCAATTGGCCAGCTTGACTGGACTATCTGTATTACGGCAATTAGGTCAATTGTTCTCAAGTTACTTGTCTATGGCGAGGCAATGCTGCCCAAGGATGGGCCCTCGTCATCTGCGAATGACATGTCAATTCTTGACAACGTGTCCCTGGTGAAGTTGTTGGTGACAACAGGTGGCAGCGGAAACGAAGATCCCTTGAAGACTCTCTGTGAAGCCTTCTCCATGATTCGGAAACCTCATAATCCAGTGGAGAGTGTCAGCATTTATGATGATGCAGGAAAGGCGTTGATCTCCACTCTATTGAAAGACGCCACGACCAGCTTGGTGACTATATGCGATTCATCCTTGCACTTGACTTCGTCTTCAACTAAAAGCGCCGCTGAAGACGGAAATGTCGAGAAGAATAAAGTTGATTCGATGATGATTTGCTCATCTCATCCCTACCAAGCGCCGTATGTTACAAGTGGGAAAGTAGCTTTCCCATCTTCAACTATAGGATGTTACATTCGCTTTCATCCTTCAAGCCGAACAGCTTCTTCTAATGCACAACTTAAATTCTACTGTAGTGAGGAAGATTATTTAGCAGATCGTCCTCATCGAAGGTTTTGGGGAAAGGAAGGAGAGAACAAATTCACATCTTTCCCTTTAGTTCTTGTTCCGTCAGACTCTGGGAACATGCTATATTATAAATTTGAAGCGTTATCCAACAGCGACTTCCCTTCTGTAGAGGTTGCTAGTCAAGGGAATGCTATCACTGCGAGTGAGTCAAAGATATCTGTTGTGCGAGGTTGTGGAGCATCCAGAGTAGCGCTTGGAGAAGAAGACACTTTGTTCAATCTCTTCAATGAAGCCGCGATTCCTGTGGGCGATGATTTGGGAGTGACTTTGTGGCCTCGAGGTGCTAAACTCACGCCCGGAGTTTGGCGATTTGAAGTTACTATTCAGGCGGAGCTGATAGAGACCGAGGCAGACGATCAACAAGAGAAGGTGTGGGTCGGAGTGGGGGCGGTGAGCAGCAGTTCAGAGAAAAGCCTTGACATGGCTTCTTCTTCTCCGCTTTGGGCAGTTTGTAGCAATGGAACAATTGTTATGAATGGAACAGAGGTTGGCACTGAGAGCAAGTGGGAGTGCGATGACGTTATAGATGTCATTGTACAGATCAGCGAAGCGCAAGTTGATCATTTGATCAGCTTTGGTCGGAATGGTGAATGGTCCGGTTTGTACACGTGGACCACTGGAGGAACAAGTTGTGCCGATAAAGAATTGTTCCCGCTTGTCACGATCAATGGTTATGGCTGCAAAGTGAAGGTCAATTGGGGAGACGGGAAGCCGTTCCAGTTTCCCGTTCCTGAGACTGTTCAAGCCTATTTTGAGGCGCCATTTCGACCAGTCGTTCAAGCTGTTGGATCGAAGAAAGACAACTGGGGTTATGAGTTCCATGTCCAGCCACTGGAGGATATTGCTTTGGAGCTGACCAAGTCTTTCGAGCTAGTGTGTTCTTGCAAAGAAGAGGATTCGTTGATCGTGTGCCCTTCATCAGAAGGGAGCAAGCAGTTGTCCGTCTGGAGAGCGAAAGGTTCTGATGAATATTGTAGCCTTGGTGATATTATAACTCTGGATGGATATCCTCCAGCTAGAGGAGTGATGGTCCATCGCTCACAGTCCCAACCTCCTTTATCGTTCCGATGTGTTTTCTATTCTTCGAAATTGAACATTGTTGTTTGGAGGCCAACACCACCTGAAGGTTATGTAGCTATGGGCGATGTAGTAATGCAAGGTTCAAATACCTCTTTCAGTCCACCTTTGACAAGCACAGCATGCTTGCCAAGCTGGGCAGTTGTTCCTTGCAATATCAAGAAACGAGTCGCTGTCATTAAGAAAGTGGGGGAAAGTAAGACTATCACCAACGCTTCACTGTGGATAGTGAATCATGGCTTGGGCTTTTTCTTTGGCAGTCCCTTTGAATCTTCCTTTTCCTCTGGTAAGTGCCATGCTGACTTTTCTTTTAGTGGCGTTGGCGACTGTTATAAGTTGAGAAGGGATGTTGAGGCTCGTGTTGCGGCTGAGTGGTGGAAGGAAGCTGACATCATATCGTCTCCCAGCTTGTCATGGCTTGAGCGTCTATTGACAACTTTGCTATCCATTGAGAAGTGGAGGCCGCTAGTACTGCAAGACTTCGTCTTCTTTGCTCTGATAAAGTACCTCAAGTCAAGTCTGGCGGTCTCTCCGCAGCGCGTTGTGCCCGTTCTTATTAGTTGGATTCGCCATTCCAGCCGAGAGACTGCTGAAATGTTGCTGCACTCGACCAAGAACCTCTGCAAAGCCATCTTAACTGAAGCTCTGACCATTTTGTCGAAGAAAGCGGATATGCCCCCCTCATTGATGCTTCTAGTTGATCTAGTGGTGGAGATCCAGACTGTACACGTGCTCGAATCAGGAACGAAGGACTGCAATGCTCTTTCGCGCAGCATTGATCGTGTTAAGAACAAATGGAAGCTTTTCGCCTCGGATAACAGCAAAGAAGAGGAGACACATAGCGTTGTGGAAGAGAAAGAATCCGAAGAGCTCCCAGCGAAATACGTCGTCGTGAAGAAGGCGTGGTGGGAGCGAGTCACCATCTCTCCGCAAAGCATGAAGATCTTTCGTGTGATCAAATTTGATAATCTTGAGAACGTCTTCCACAAGGAATCAATCCTGTTGAAGATGAAACAAGTCTTGAAGTTTCTGTATGCTATCAGTGACCCGCCCTCGCCTACATCTGCGATTGTTGAGAAAGGGTCTCGGTCTGCAATCCTCGAGCGATCTTACTCGAAGCTGATCACGTCAAAGATCTGGTACCAGCGCGCCAGTTCCTGTATGATGATTGAGAGCGCTCATCCTTATCGAGAGTCTTCTATGAAACGAAGAGTTTATTTTCCTGGAGCCGACAAGCTGACGGTCACCTTTGACCAGCGAACCAGTCTATCAGAAGGGGACAAATTGATCTTCACCGCAGCGGATGTTACCACCGTTTACCAGGGACCGATACCTGAGAATACTCTTACGAGTGATCTCGTGTTCCGTGTAGACGATATATCTATCGAGTTTGTCCCGTCGAAAGCGGACGAAGTGCGCGGGGAGAGTTATTCGATTAACGCAGAAAACCATTGGGGCTGGGGGTTGCTTGTCTCAGCGTCGGGCCCGATCTATGAGTGTGCAGAGGTATTGTTCGATCTAAGTCAAGCCATCGAAGCGGAATCTATCCAATTGAGTCCTGGAGAGGATGACTCTCACTCGCAGCATCAACCGCCCTTTTCTCCTTCACCGCCCAACAATAGTTCCAGTTCCGGCCCTGAGGAGACAAGTCCAGGGCCACAATTACTTGGTGGTTTGGAGGACACTAATGCAATTGAAGATGATGGAGCAGAGAGTTCTTCAGAAGAGAGCACGGCGGAGATTATTGCCGCAGGCCAAGATTTCGAGGGAGTGATGCCGCCCTCTAATTTACCGTTAAGGCCTCGCACTAAAAGAGGCAAGCGCGATAGAAATAGTTCGCTGCCTGCGGACGAAGTTGATAATTCAACACCCTCTTCCACATTGGCGGAGAAAGTTCCTCAATCAGAGACTGATGCCAAGGATGCAGAGGAGACTCATTTGGATACTGATGTTTCCGTTATAGTCTCGAAAGGTGTTTTGTTGAAGTCTGGCAGTCTGATCGTCCCGCTTGCTTCGCGGCTGGAGGTCAAGATCAGCCGAACAGGATCTTCCGTGAAGAACAAAAGCGATCCATCTCCTTCAGATTCGTTTGAATTAGCTTTGTGTATCACTCCCCACTCTTCAGGTAGTGTATTTTGTTGTTGTTTATGTTTGTATTGATCTTGATGGGCATGTTCGCATCTGTTTAGACAAAGGTAGCTATTTCCGCGTGTATTCTGATTGGAACACAAGCATCGAAGTAGTGGGAGACAGACTTACTTACCAGCTGTGGTGCATGAGCTCTGCTGCATTTCATGCCGCGACAATTGGCCCATCAGGTCAATCAGCACCTGAAAGTGGCGACTTAAACAATTCGATCAACGTCACACCTGCTCCAGTCGAGTCTTCCGCCCCCACGCTGGATGAACATGAGGAAGAGAAAACAACGAAACCTGATCCAGTCTCTTCAAGTGAACAAGTCCAAGAAGAAGATGCAATTGTGGTGGAGAGTGGCTGGTCGTGCTCTGTGTGTACTTTGATCAATGTCGAGGAAGATCGAACATGCTCTGCTTGTGGCGAGCCTCGGTCTGCTGGCGACGGAGCGGCTGCTACTAGCGAAGGAGGAGCTGGAGCTGGATGGTGGTGCCCGCATTGCACTTTCATCAATAATCTTCGGGCAACAGAGTACGTTTTGTTTTCTTATTCGGAATTAGCTTAAGTTTGTCTTTAATATGCGATTGTGATTGTGCTGTTACCAGGTGTTCAATGTGCGGATATGCGATGTCCCCTGACCCCAGCTCATCCACCCTGCCCACTTCTTCCGTTCCTTCTGCTGAGAATGATCAAGCGCAAGAGAATAAAGAGAGTGTTGCCGTAAAAGTTTCGAACCCAGAAGGCGATTTCCTGCGCATCTCTGCCAAGGGTACATTCAACAATACCGCTCGCTTTGAGAGCCGTCTAGAGGCGGCTATTATCAGCAAGAAGCAGATTCTGACACCCTTGGAAGTACACCATCGTCTTTCCACTTGGCGACGCAGTTGGGATTATGCATTGCTTGAATATCTAAACACGAAGACGCATCGAATACCAGGCAATCAACGCCAAGATTCATTTTTAACTTCTTCCGAACCATTTGCCGTGGCGAAGGCTTTCTTGTCATATCAAGGGGACTGTCTCTCCCATCTCACATTGTTAGACATTAATATGCGTGCGCAGCTTTTACTGGCCTTTAACAAAGCTCTGGAATCGTTACTGCCACTTGTGGATCTGAACAACGAAGATCCGCATTCTCTTGGTGCTATGATTCGCCGCAACAATCGCTACATGCTGGCCCAAGTGAAGCTTCCTTTATTAGCAGCCGCCCTTGCAGCATCTGTGAATAGCTCGGGAGCGACAGAGGCGGTGTCTTTGGATAACTTCAAAGCTCTGGCGAGTCGCGATCGTGAAGAGAAAGATCCGTCAACTTCGCAGAACACCTTTGTGCAGTGCTTCCGACAATTGCACAGCAAAGACCCTGCCTTCTTCCGCAATAGTGACCGTGTCTTCACGATCACATTTGTGGGAGAGGCTGGAATCGATGCTGGGGGAGTCTTCCGTGAAGGAATGTCACGCATCTTGGAGGATCTCTTTTCTGAGCACTTCAATCTCTTTCTGCTCAGCCCGAATGGACGCCAAGCTGTCCATTCGGAGATGGATAAATTTGTCCCGAACCCAAAGCATACTGGTCCTTTAGCTCTGGAAATGTTTGTTTTCGTCGGCAAGCTCATGGGAATGTCTTTACGATCAAACCTTTGCCTGCCTTTCGACTTCCCTCCCATTGTATGGAAGAAGCTTGTGGGCGAAGAAGTGGATTCCATGCGTGATCTGATGGAAGTTGACATGATTACTGCGAAGCAAATTGAGAACATTGAGCATTGCGACAACCTGCCTGACCACGAGGCTGTCCTGGACGATGTCTCTTTCCAGGCGAAGTTCTCTTCTGAGAACGGCCCCTTGAAATTCGTCTATGTTGGGAGCGATCAGATGGAAAGGGAGTTGGTGCCTGGAGGATCTCGACAAGAAGTTACATTTGAGAATCGATTGGATTATTGCCGAGCGGTGCGGGCGGCTCGTTTGGCGGAGTTTGACTTGCAGATCGCCGCCATGGCCAGAGGCATGGCCTTGGTGCTGCCGATGCGAACTTTATTGCTGTTTACTGCAAGCGAACTGGAGGAGCTGGTGTGTGGAAGTCCAAAGATTGATATCAACATGTGGAAATCGCACACGGAAAGCAGCGGATTGCCGGAGGACACCGTGGAGCTCTTCTGGAAAGTGATGGAGTCTCTCACTCCACGAGAACAGTCTGGCTTCATTCGCTTTGCTTGGGGAAGGTCTCGTCTTCCATCACGCGAGGAGGATTTCACTACCAATATGAAGCTGACCAATGCTGGTCGAGCTGCCTTGCCAGTCTCTCACACGTGCTTCTTCTCCATCGAGATGCCCGAATACCACCTGGAGGAGCAGATGCGCCATGGCTTGCTCACTGTGATTCACTTCGGAGTGGGAGGCATATTGAATGGCTAGGGCATCAATCATCTAATTGTAATTAATTTATGCGGCAAATGATAGTCATGTATAACATAATAATACACAATATGAGTGATTTGCACTGCTTGTCTTCCTTCTTATCGACTCCGCTAATTAGAGGTCTAATGGGTGTACAAGTACACTGTACTAGACTGTTTGTATTCCTCCTCGAGGGCAGAGGGCCTACTGTACAGTAAATTATGTTCAACAACAACTTGTCTTCTTCTCTTCCAACAGTCTGCTCCATCCTCGCTAATCACGAGACTTGCACATGAGAAGTGTAAGACAGCTGCTAGAACTGTCAACATCTTCGCTGCCGACACATTTCATACTCGTTGGAACTGCAACGGACAGCACGATAGCATGGAGACAACGGCTGGGCAAACCTCTCTTGGTGCGAAAGTTCTACTTTTTAGTGAGATGTTGGCAGAGCTTGACCAAGACAACCTGGCTGTAGACATAAATCTTGAATCTTCATTTTCTAATTGCCTTGTTTTTACAAAGCCATCACAGCGGGTAAGAACATATCTCAGAGCCGTTTTGCAAACATCTTCTTTCATAACCAAGCAACAGCGTTGGATATTTTGGCAAACATTCTGCGAGCACAGCATTTCCATTTTCGAACCTTTTGCCCTTCAGAAACTGATCGGAGGGAAATTGCTCTCACTGCATAACACAACATCTAAAAATGGCTAAAGCCATTACAGCCTTTGTTTGCTCCAGTGCCGAGGTTTCTTCTTGTTGAACTCATAACACCAGCTGTGTGATCTGCTCGATCAACTCACTCAACAACTTGTTCGAGAACCTGAAGCCATGGCACCATACAGGTCAACATAATCAAACTGTAGCGTCAGCGCATTGATTGCCGAAACAATACGTCATGCACGAACTGTTCAAATGGGGAAGATCCCGCAGTAAAGAGAGGCAGTCTCTCATGAATATCGTTTGGCTTCAGTGAAGACTTCAGATTCTCCACGGGATGATGTCAGCGGTCTTGTCAGAGTCTTGAAGCCACTGCCTTCTAGTCTAGACACTGACTTGTTTGTGTGAATAGCTTAGCTGTACGAATGAGTGATCAAAGCATATAGCCTGTCAAAGAAGCCGTCATCATCAACAAAGACATTCAACACCCTCCACTCCCTCTAGACTATGACAATGACTCAAGAAGTCAGACAGATTACCCTTCGATAAGCAACCCTGTAGAATTAACTATGATTAGACTACAGGCAAAATCATGCCGTCAGAACACACAATCGGGTCGGAAGTCCTCAACATTTCTCGATTTGATTTGATTTCCAGCAGATTCCATTGGGATTCCATGGATTGGAGGTGTTGAGCGAATTTTAACTTAAGAAGAGAAGCAGCCCTTGCTGCTGCTGTATTTTCCGTTTTCGTTTCTTCCACCGGACACAGAAACGGAAGTCTAAAGGTGTAGCTGCTGCTGTGTGCAGTGCTGTGCCGACCCACTGCGAGGTGCGTTGACGTAGCGCGGAGTGGTGGCTGAGTCGATTGAATTACGAATTGGTTCGTTGATCCAACGCCAAGCCATGAAGTCACAACTTTTCCCTCTCTTCTTCCTTTCCTTGATACCCTTTGCTCTGATGCTCGTTAGCAAGACTTCGAGACGCCTTGGCACAAAAGCGGTCTTGTGCACTCGTCTTAGTTCGGGAGCCAACCCCAGCCCCTCCCAGCGTCGTTTGGCGCCACCTCCCGGCTTCCGTCCACCTGAGCCCAAGCCCTTGCGAATTGCGGATGGGAACTATAGCGGCTTCGCCTCCGGGGCTCTCTCCGCCTTGGCTCGGCTGGGCACAGGTGTCTTCGTTGTGGGCTGGACTCCCATCTCTTCCAAACCAGGCCCTTGGCCAGGCACTTTAGGCTTTCTTCGAGATGGCTCAACGGTATTGGATAAATATCCAAAGCCTAATGAGCCCATCATTCTCTATGAGTACGAGGCCTCGCCTTACTGCCGCAAAGTGCGCGAGGCCTGCTCTCTGCTCGACCTTCCTCTGCAGTGCAGACCTTGCCCCGGTGCACGCACAGGCTGGTCGGACCATCTTGCGGGCTTGACAGGAGGCAAGAGAACTGTTCCTTTTATCATCGACGGCGAGGTGCAGATGCACGAGTCGGACGACATCATTGCGTATCTCTTCCGCACCTGTAAGACTTCTCCTTTCCTTGCGCCACACCTGCCAAGATGTTTGTCTCATTCTTCGTGTATACCAATCAGATGGGCCTGGCGAAAGTAAAATCCCGTGGACTTTGAAAAAGGACTTCGCGGTGTGGTCGTCAGTCTACGCGTCTGCTCTTCGCAGCAATGAAGGGTAAGGCATGTTAGTGTCTCTATTAGCTAAGGGTTTTATTAACTAAGGGTTTGTGCTACTCTGCATAGTTCTCGTCTACTCCCTTCAGTGCGTCCAGACATCGACACGATGGAGCCTGTTGTGCTTTGGGGTTACGAGGGCAGTCCGTTCGTCAAACCTGTTCGGGAGACGTTGAGCAGTCTTGGATTAGCTTATATTTATGTGCCTTGTGCTCGTGGTAGCGCTAACAGAGACAAGCTCTACGAGCTGACGGGTCGTTTCCAAGTGCCTTTTCTGCAAGACCCTAACACCGGCGTGGAGATGTTCGAGAGCGCTGAAATAGTGCGTTACTTGCTTGATGTTTACACTATTCCTCTCGAACAGCAGGATATGGGAGGAGGTGCGAAAGTCGAAGGGAAGGATGCTGACAAGCAGCAAGAGCCTTGTGGTGACAGTCTCATTGCCTAGACGTTTTACCTTAGAACTATTGATGTTTGTGTATCGAGTGGTTGAATTGTCGTCGTTGTCCTATTCCAGTGTGCCAGTGTGTATTGCGTGTGGACTAGTAGAGAGCTTGTCTGTTGAAGAAGCTTGTCTAATAACTAGCTAACCTGCGTCGTCGTTTCAAATCTGCTGAACGCTGAAGAGTTTGAATTGATGACTCTTGCAAATCGTCTCACAAATCAAGCTATAGGGAAATGCTCCTCATTTAACGAATATCGAAAATAAAAATCTCAATGGATTGGCGAGAAAACGAAAACATTTCTAGACTTTACGATGATTTTGTTCACGGTCTGCGGACTTTTTCAGCTCTAAACGCGTTTTCCGCCGATGATCCAGCAACAGCCGCCTGGCCTCCAGCGAAAAAGAAAGCGTGCTGGTCTGACTCCCATCAGATCGGAGACAGCTTCCCTCTGTCAAATTACTGGAAGATAAGGTAGCATGAGCGGACGCGAAGTCTATGGGGAACGCCGAGGCCGCTGGTCGACTCATCATCCTCGAGATGTCGACAATCGTCCCATAGCCACTCTGCGGGCCAAAATTAAAGCCTTGGAGGGAGAGAAAGAGTTCTTCGATGGCATGAATGATCATGAGGCCGAAGTGATGAAGGAGCAGATTTTGCTGAACAAGCAGGTGCGAAGCATCCGTCGCGTCTACCTCGTGGACAGCAAATACAAAGTGGGCTGGGTCATCGACACGGACTTGGAGAAATGCATGATCTGTATCAAGACTTTTGGGTGGATGAAAGGGCGGTTAAAGCATCACTGCCGAGCTTGTGGCGCCTTGGTCTGTCATGACTGCTCTCCTTACTCTTCGCCCATTCCCTTCTTGGAGGAAGCAGTCTCGCGGGTTTGCAAGAACTGCTTTGGACTGAAGCCGGGCGTCTTCTCCCCGCTTGATAAGATGCCCGACTTCGATCTCCCTTATGAGTCCAGCTATCGATTCACAATGCAAGCAGATCACGATGGGAAGGCTCTAGAGAAAACAGCCAGCAGGCAGTCCCTGTCCGCTCTCGATATCAAGCCCATGACTTCTCGACCGAAAGCTCAATACTCTCCCTTAAGCGACAGCGGTGTGAGGACTCGATCTGTCGATGCGGTGTGGGGCAGTGGGAAGGTCAGGCGATACAATCAGCGCCCTGGTGTGGAGACGGAGGAAACTCGTTTGGCTCGCTATATAGCAGAGATGGAGGCTCTGGAGAAGGAAATGCTTCCCCGCTATGAAGAAGCTTACCGTACCATGAGAGAGCTGATTCCACTAGATATCTACAAGTCTAATGTAGTAGCGCTGCGCAAACTCGGTCTTCCCGATAGCGCGGCGACAAGAATCTGGAACACGAAGATCCTCTGGCTCATTGTCATGCACAAAGACGATATCAAGAAAGTAAGTCTATTGCGATCTTTCTATTAATCCTATATCGCATCTCAAAGTGGTTGCATGTGACTGTTTAGATCCATTTAGCAGATTTTCGCAGCAAGTACATTTACGATGGACTTGACATAATCGAGATGCGAGCTGTCTGGTATGCTTTGCCCAAATGGCTTGCTGAAAGTGATAATCCGCTTGAGCGAGGAAAAGCAGAGTGGAAAGAAGGCCTCAAGTCGAAGCTTGACGACTACAATTACAAGGAAGCTCATGGCACAATTAGCGCACATTTGCGACGCCATCCTGCTTATGAGGAGTGCGAGTACTTGCAGCTTTTCGATTCGAGCATTGAGACTCAGCCACGATTTCATCGTAGCGCCTCTTTTAAGCAAGCTGCGATAGCTTCGCCGATGGTTAATGGCGAGGAAGACGTCGACACCAGCTTGATGGACATGGACAACTCATTCGAGCCTTTAAACATCCAGCAGCGATCTCATCGATACCTTCAGAACTTCATATCTGCTGATGATGATAAAGGTCATCGTCAAGAAAGCGCTTACCGTACTTTGTTGGATGAGATCGCCGCCGAGGAGGTGGCGGGAGACCAAGACCACAGTATTCTGGACGATCTTGTCGAGCAAGATGATATTTCTTCCTTGGGAATGGACTTTCCCACGGTTGCCTCAGATGGCTTGCCACCTGCAGGCTTGAAGGGATCGATGAGTGTAAACTCGAACGACCGCACTACCACTTCCACAAGAGCCTCTGCAACGCAATCTCTGACGCCCAAAGGACGCAGAGGAGTTGGTGAAGTTTCGCCCAGCCCTTCTGCTTTGGTTACAAGATCGACACCAAATACTCCGATGCGCTTTGGAAACCATCCAAGCCCACGCGGGAGTGAACACATTCTCTCTTCATCCCTCAGCGAGAAAGGCAGTCATCTTCATGGCCACGTTCAGAGAAGCCAAGGCAACTCTTCCATGTCTGTGCGCAGTCTTTCTCCAATCCCGAGTCTTAGTCGCTCCTATAAACCCTTCCAGACGCCGCATTCTGTTTCCTCTTCTGCCAGCCCCTTGATCTCCGCTCCGCAATTAGTTTACTCCGCTGCTTCTTCTTCCGTAGCCTCATCCCTGCCCTGTGATCGTACCCCCCAGACCTTTCTCTCAGTGAACAGTGCTCAATCATATAAGTTCTTGTCAACCAGTAAAAAGCCCATCCCTCTGTTGTCTGACTTAAGTCCGATTTCAACGCCATTCTCGCCCTCCAACGAAGAAGCTCTTCTTCAAACTCCTCTCATGCCCCAGCTGGAAGACTTCACGGACACTTGTTCTATTAAAAGTATGGTGAGCGATCAAAGTCGCTCTGTGGGCGTTGCTGTTCCTTCTCCCTTGTCAACTTCCACTGACAAGAGAGGATTGGGGCCTGGCCGGCAGAGCTCTGATTCAGTGAACGATTCGGCCGCTTCCTGCGTTGCTCCTCTGACCCAGGATGGTGTTAAACAAGCTTTGTTCCATGGAGACTTGGAGAAGTTGTTGGCATACCCCGAAGGCGTGAAAGCGAGTGTGGAGAACGTCTTCTCCCCTCCAGAGATACTCTCTCTGGCGTGGTCACTCTTTCGAGAGCTTGCAGCTGCCAGTCCTCGGAAAGATCGATCCATGAGGGAAACACTGCAAGACTCGTTGCTCTTGCTAATAGATGAAGAGGTTGTGTCGGTGAACTTGCAGGACATGCACCAGCGGTCGCTGCTGTGGCATGCCGTGGATCAGAACCTCGCGCCTGTGGGAAGAGAGCTGATCTCTCGTGGTGCCGACATCTTGTCCAGTGACCGCTCTGGATCTTCTCCTTTGTCTCTGGCGCTGAAGAAAGATGTCGAATGGCTTCTTGAAGAGCTCGAAGAGACAGACCTCAAGAGCATGGTCGCCGAGGGCGGAAAGTCTCGAGCACTTGACTTTTTTGCTCACTTCATACTGGCAGGTTACAGCGAAGAAGCCAAAGAGATTATGAATAGTGGACTGCTGAAGGTGTCAGTCGAAGAGGCCACGGAGTTATTGCAGAAATGCCAGGGCAACTTCGAGTCCATGAGAGACCCCGTGGAGACCTTTGAGCTGCTCGAGGCGCTCGGCGCTGCACTATAGAGTGTCAGCTTGCTTTTTGTACATAGATTGTCCCACTCTTTCTGTCTTGGCCATCCTGCTGTCTGTTTTGCTAGTGAGGTTATTGGATGGCGGTGGCGGTTATACTTCAGACTTTGTTATCGTAATATCTACTATAATAATTTTGAAAATCAAGCTTCCACTAAAATAAAAATAGCTTTTGTTCATGAGAGTATTAGTAAGTAGATACTTAGTACTACAGTAGCGTGTATAACAGTGTCGAAGAGAGCCAATCAGTAAATAGTCTAGACTAAGTCGCTACGGTACTGTACATCTACAGAGAAAATTAGAGTGACTGCTGCCAGGATCTGGAGATTTGGGAGTTTAGAATTCTGGCAGTCTAAAGGTCTCGGTTGGCTGCTCTGGCCTCCACACTTGGGGCAGTGTTGTTAACTTAAGAAGAAGGGAGATCAGAAGATACAGGCGCCTTGTCCTGGTGCTATTGATGTTTTATCGCATGTCTCAAAACTATATGATTATTTGACATGTCGGCACTCCTCAAGTTTTTTGGCGACCGAAACAAATCCAAGCAGGGTGCTGGCCTAGCCGCAACTGCTTCTTCCCAAGAGAGCGACTTGCCTGCCCCCCACCTGGACGAGACCATTAATTTGCTCGAAGATTTCAGGTAAATCTCGTTCATCCTCCTTGGTAGTCTTGTCTTATGTGTGCTGTGTTCAGTGAGGATGTGCCAGGCCAAGAGCTGCGGAGGCTGTGGGGAGAATGCCAAGCAAATGCTCACAGCGATGGAGACGCAGGCGGAAAGAGTCTTCACTCGATCGCTTCTGCTGTCATTGAATTCTATGAAGGCAAAATAGTAAAGCTAGGCGGAGGCCACGCAGCCTCGATGGTGTGTGCGCTTGCGCGGCAGCTCTTCCGCAGCCTCGCATCAGTTGAGGACAAACAAACTAACCCTGTCAGCAGCAGCAGTAGCAAAGACAGTAACAACAACCACGAGAACAATGCTGACTTGCCGAAGTTGATCTCTGTCACCTCCTTGTTTTCTCCATTGCCAGATTCGCGTGGCTGGGACGATTTCCTCGACCTTCTGCATGCCTTGAGCATTCTGATGCGATGGCCGCGCAACTGTCTAGCCGTGAAGCAAACTATGGATACTCAATTCTCCTACTTGATATTGGAAATGGGACGGCAGCTTCAAACCCAGTTTGGCAGCTGTCATATGGTGCTGGAGGAGGAAGTTCTCTGCAAGCTCTTTCGAGCGCTTTTGCTTGTGATTCAACTCATTGGGCAAGGGTTTGATTTAGAACCATTAGAGTTTTCGGACTTTCTTCTTCCTCAGCCTTGGTCACAGGCTGTGGTGAATCAGCTCCTCGAAGAGACTTCGCGTGATTGGCAGACGGTGATATCTCGTGAGAGTCTTCTCAATGAGGAACACTCCTCTCTCACCTCTGAAGGCAGAAAAATGAAAACAGACTATCTTCAAAACTTGGTCAGTGCAGGAAGCTTAAAGTGGCTGCTGGATCTGTTAATGGCAATTGTTGGATGGCAGCAACTTTCGCATGTCTCGGAGAAAGTTAAGGTCTGGATGATGATTGTGGAGGTGGAAGCTTTGCACGGTGTCATTGGCTTAACATCGACTTGTCCGAACGTTATTCTATCTGAGGTTTCTGTCTTCCAGGCTGTAGAGCGTTCGTTTGATATGAAATTACGTGTGGATATCCTGCACAAGCCAATTTTCGTTCGGAGGCAGCTGCTGTGTCTGCGCTTCAACTTTTCGCTGTTGAAGCATCTCCAAAAAGCTAAACCAGAAGCATCGCATTATTCTCTACGCCTTCTGTCGTCAGCAGCCGTTGCAGACCTCTTTGCATGGCTAAGCCGAGAATTCGATCAGCTGAGGTCTCCTGGGGACTGGGTGCAGCAGATGGCGGAATCAAGGGATCACTTTGTTTTAATTGAGCAAGAGCTGAGAATTGGTCGAGTGGCTACGAGTCATGATCTCTGGCCATGGAGGGAGGAAGAGTCGAGGATATCAAGCAAACGCGAGAAGGTCCGAGGGACAGAACTTGCCAACTACCGAATTTTAACGAAAAGTACTCGCTCATCTGTCCTCAATGCCCTAAAGACTTACGCGGGGTCGTTGATATGGGACAGCGTTATTTCCGAGCTATTGGGCTATTATCTTCTCTCCAGAGAGAGTGAATCGACTGCTTCCGCTCCTTCCAAGATTCCGAAGGAAGACCTTCACTACGTTTACGAGGCGTTTGACTGTTTCTTCCGCAATTTTTCGGTTCCTTTGGTTAGTCTGGAAGCGATTAATGAAGAAGGCCCTGGCCTCAGCATTCCTCTGACACAGCTGAAGTTTGTCGAGTTCATATCGCAAATGTTCACGGCAGCTGATGCTAGCTCGATTTTCTCGTTGATAAGCGAGTTCGAAACGTTTAACTTTATTCTTGGAGATCAATTTCTTTTAGCCTATAGCAACTTTCCAACCTATGTTTCGGAGATATTTGAAGATGCTCAGTTCGATTGGGGAGCACAGAACTCACTTTACATCAGATTGTCCTGCGTTAAGAAGAGGCAATACCATCCTATCTATCTGTGGTTATATCTGCAAAAGAACATCATGGACTTTTTCCATGGATTGGTTGTTTTCTCAATTCATTTCCATCTTGAACAACTTTCTGTTCAATCGTATTTGAGTCCTGAGGATATCATATTGAAGGTGATGACACGCTACACCTTATCTTTGTGCAAGCATTCCCATAGTCCCGGCCATGTTGTTTATCAAATGGTATCCCTAGTGTTGAATCTGAACGACATCGTGCGCTCGATGGCTTTTGAAACGTCTTTAAATTTCAAGCAGCGCATGGTGCGTTGTTTGCTCGATATCATTGACTATCAATTGCGGGGGAAGGTCCCTGGTACGGCTGATAAATCATTTATGGAGATGGCTGGATGCTTTGGAGTGGTACAAGCACTCTTGCACTTTCTCTTGCCATGGAGTGATGCGCAATTAACTTGTAAGGACTTCTTCATGTCGCCGGATGGCAATGTGACTTTAGATCTGTCTCATGAAATTGGTCTATTAACCAGAGGGCGGAGTGGAAGCAATCCAAGCATTGTTAGCAATAGTAGCGTTTCAATTACGGGTGTTTCATTACGAAAAGAACGAAGATTATCCGATCCGCTTGTGAGAGGGATCGACAACGCTGATAAGAGCATCAAAATTAGACAATATCTTTTCACCATCACAGCTCTGCTATTGAATGAGCATTTTCAAATGGCTGGATTGGAAATAATGGAAGCTATAATTACTTCCTGTGCATCCTCTATGATCTCTATGGAGAAGTCAGGAACGGAATACTCAGAGAGACAGAAAAACAAGCTGGCCTTGCGTTCACTAGTTGCAGAGGTTCTGGCGATTCTCTTTCAACTGGTCTCGGTCTCCGGCAGATTGCCTAACAGGAAATTTGGTGTCGTTACAGCCTGCAGATGCTTGGACTCGATTAGTAACATTTTGCGAGACGAAAGTCTCGTCACGTCGAGGATTTATATACAAGAGTTCATTCGAAGAGAAAATATGATATGCGAATTGTTACGATCTTTGGCAAGGCGCTTTGGTGATCAAGATCTGCCGTCTCCAACGTCGCAGTCCAACGAAGTGTTTGATTTCGCTTTGTCCCATCGAACTATTCTTGGTGCGGGTTTGGCAGCCTTAACCGCCATTGTCAGTGGTAACGAAGCATGCAAAAATGCGCTGCGCGTCTTGTTGAGTACTAGTCGCGAGAAGTTTGGCTCTTCGCGGGTGCGATTCGGATCGTCCTTCTCTTTCTCGTCTCTTGACAGCAAAGAGAAACCTTTTGCACCATCGTGGAGCAAAAGTGCCAGTGGATTGGTTGGCTTGATTCTTACAGCTGATCGATCACCGAGCGAGGAGACTATTGTAATACTTCTCGACGTAATGCTTGATGGTCCGCATGCAGGAAAGGAGTACAGATCGTTGTTTGGCAAAGTCTCTTCTTCATCGGCGCTTCCCGGTCTCTTCGCGCGACACGAAGACGACAAGCCTACCATTCGCAACACAGCTATTTTGCCGGACTTCTTCCAGCTCATTCCACATTGCTCTCTCCCTATACAACGCTTTGCTCTGGAGTCTTTTCGTAACCTTGTCTCTGGCCGTGGCTCGCTGGTGAACCTCGCTGTTTGCTCCTCTGCCAGACCCAAAGTATTTGATATTGTCCTTGACCTCTTCCCTTACATACCAGATAGCATTCAAACTTGCAATGCAGAGCTCTTGGACTTCCTTGGGCGGTACATGGTATCTGTCTCTTCACTCAAGCATCTTTTCCGCATCCTACAACGAAACGATGGCAGCAGTCCTGCATATGCTTGGAAAGTAATCCAGGCTTTGCAAGGTATGTTTCGCGAGGAATTCGGCCCTAAACATACTTTTGTCTTTGATGGCAATCAAAGTGGTTTGCTTTTGCCCGCCATCTATCGCTGGCCCAAAACAAAAGGCTTTTCCTTTTCTTGTTGGCTGCGAGTAGAATCACCCAAAATCGACTATAATTCGATCAGCTACGTTCCTCGTGTGTTCAGTCTGAGGGATCAGAATGGTTGTGGTTTCCAACTTCTTTTGAAACAGCCAAAACCTGGTGGAGCCATCACCCTCTGCTTTCAGTACATCAATGACCAAGGAGCCACTCTTTCAGCTAGCCCTGAGCCTCATTATGGAATGGAATTGATGGAGGATAAGTGGTACTTCTTGGCGCTGTCCCTAACCTCACCGCACTTCTACGCTAGATCTGAGTTAAAGCTATATCTCGATCATCTTCTCTACAAAGAGGAGATTAGCTTGTGGAAGATGCCCGAAACAGTTCCTGAGCCACTCATTGGGGATGGTGCCAGGCGCTATCGAAACAAAAAAGAACACCAGACACTGCGTGGTCAGTTGGGAGCGATATATTTCTTTGGTGAAGCGCTGACAGATCAACAGGTTCAAGGCATCTATGCTTTGGGGCCAGACTATATCTATAACTTCAAATCTCATATTGTTGGCAGCAGAGATTTCTCTGCTTCAGCTGTCAAACGGAGAGGGGATAAAAAATCTGCGATAGATGATGGCAGTGTGACGGCTAAAATTCTTTTGGCATACAATCCTGTTGTCTTGAGAGGGAAGTACTTCGTAGACAATACACCGGAAAAGAACGAAGTGCTTTGGCGATTGCCGAATGGTGTGGAAGTGAACGATGATTTGCGTGCGGATCTGCCGAAACATTGTCGTATGCACGCCATGCGCTTGCCTGGCACGTATCGTTCAACCTTGCAGGATGTTCGACTGGCATTGAACTCATTGGGTGGGATCAAGGTGGTTATTCCTCTCTTTGCTCAGTTGATCAGTCACGACCGCTTTCGAATGCTGAGAAGCGATTCCAGCGAGTCGTTTGATGACGGCGATGGTTTATCCAACCAAGCACTGGATGGCAACTTCTTTCCAGCTGTGTTGGGGTTGTTCACTACCTTGCTGGAAGATAATGATGAGAACAAACGAATATTTCTGCGATGTGGTGGATTTGCTGTCATCAGAGACTTCCTAGAAAGGGCACCAGCTGATTGCTTCAACCTCATCACTTTGAACCAGTTTATTGCAATTCTTGAAAATCTAAAGGATGATAGCGGAGCAAAGGAATCTTGCTTCGATGCAATATTATGTAATTTCAAGCTTTGGTCGCGATCTTCAGCACTAGTGCAAATTTGCTGGCTCGATTGGTTAACTAACGCCATGCGGGATTGGGCTTTGAGTCATTTTCCATCTGCCAGCTCCCCACAACGATTTATTGACACTTTCTATGCACATTACGATTATATTGGCCCGTTACAATCTCCTTCTTCTCCGTTGTCAAGTTCTGCTCATAACGGCTCTAACGTCGGCGAGATGGATTTTATCGGTCGATCGCTGGACTATGTTGAGGGGGATAAAGATGAATACCCTTCGGCTAGACTGTCACTTTCCCCACCTCCAATTGTTTCTAGAACGGAGCACTGGGACATAATCAGATCCGCTCTATCAGACGAGCAGCTGCAACAAATTCGATCGAAGATTTATCGTCTCATAAAGTTATGCATTGATCAGGATATGTATACTTTTGAGGCGATTGTCGGCTTAATAAAGTATTTAGTCAAGACGAAAGACATTCGAAACAAAGTGGAGACATTGCAATTCTTAAATGATCTGCTGGTCCTTACTGCAGGTCCAGAAAAGAGGAGAACTATTCTTCTGCCTTTCACTCTCAGGGATTCTCTGTCGAGTTTTCAGAGTTTATTAGAGATAAACAATCTCCAAGTTTTACGATCGGTCATGTATTTGACGAGCACAATAGCCCATTTTGCGTCCAATCTCGGCTCCAGCTATTACTCCCTAATTTCTCCTTCGCAACGATTGGCACCGATCACCACTCAGCATGATCGTGAAATAGGCAGGATGCATGTCGGCATAGAGAGTCCTACTTCGCCATACCACCAATCGCCTCTGGGATCTCCTGCAGGTGCTCTGTTAGAAGCATCGTCACGGGCGGACAGAGCCTTCGTGGAATTTTCTGATTTACAGAAAAACATTCCACTCATATGTGAAGCGATGCTTCTCAGAATACCACCTGAGCATGAAGAAGAGTTAGCACCTTGGATATTGTCGATATTATTCAACATCTTGCATGGGACTTTGGCCGTTCCAAGTGAAATGGAGACCCCTATTCTCAAATCGCACTTTAGTATTGAGTGTGATACTGTTTATTATCCCGCAATTTATTGTACCATCATCCGGTTGCTTTCTTCTCATGCCATGCTCATGAAAAACTTTGGCGATGTGGTTCTAGAAAGGATGTCAAAAATATTGTCTAACCGTGATACCGCACTTCAAATTGCTGCCATTTCGGGTTGGGCTGTTGATTTAGCGTCGTTATTGCGGCTTCAAAGCACGACCTACCTCGCTGATACTTCCAACTCTTGGTGCACTGTGGGCGGTATAATGCACACGGTCGAAATATTGACTTCGCTTATTCATTATGCCTCCTTACTGAAGCAAAGCGATCGATCTGCCATTTATGGGTCTTCGCAACCACCTTTAACTGCAGTCGATAATAGCGGAGCGGCTCGAGAGACCTTGATTATTTTGCACGATATATTCGCTGATTACCAGAAAAGCGCTTTGTTTTTGGTGTTTCGTGTTGTCATTCTTTCCTTTTCTGTTTGGGACCTGAGCAACCTGTCGATAAGCAAGTCTGGTCTGTTGGTCGTAAGCAAGTTTGGTTTGTCCCTTCTTGATCATTTGGTTTGGTTCAATGATTCAGATAATTGGAAGAAGGAAAATGGGTTGTCCCAAATATGGATCGATGGGCTATTGCCTCTTGTCAAAAGCAAATTAAAAGATGATTTCCTTGAGGTAGACTTTATTTATGAGAATCTTTATCGTGACGATTCCTCAAGCAAAGACCATCATATTGTTTTCAATTGGACTCTAATTAAGGCCTTCCTCTCTGTTGCTGGTTTGTTCGTCGATTGCCAAAATATTTTTGTTGGAATAGAGAATGAGCTTCGGGCAGTGGTAGAAGATGGGAAGAAGATGCCAAATGCATTGAAACCGTGTTGCCGAACAAGAGAAGACGAAACAGAATTGCGCGGTCTCCTTTTCCTCCTTGCTCTACACATTCTCATGCAGTTCCATCGAAGTCTTGTTACCTTCCATCCTCAAGGCAACTGGAGCGCATGCTTTGCACCTGCTTATGAGCATATATTAAACTCTTTGCAGTCGTCCAATAAAGGGATATTTTTATGCGAAAGGCTCCATTTAGTGGGCATGAGCTCTTCGTTGAGATTGTTGGACCGTGAAAATAGTTTCGTTGGCCATCTCTTCACACAATCTCTTCAAGAGTTGCAAGATCTTATCAATGCCATCAGCAGCCACACATCATTTGATTCAGACGGCGACGCAAATTGCAGTCAAGTCAAACTTGATTCTGCCTTAAACGTGATGGTGAATTTGCGTGGTCAGAATGTTCCCCCATTTCGATTCAAAGATGCTTGCAAGCAAATGGATGAAGCGCCACGAAAAGAAGTTTTCTTCTGCGCAGATCAAGAGTTCGTTGATGTTTTATTTACTCACGGTGTTCGATTTGGGGAAGAGTCTTCTCAAGCAAACAAATGCTTTGTGTGGCAAGCAGCGGCTAAATTCTTGGATTGCTTTTGCTTGATAATGGTTGATGAAATGAGTCGTTTGTTGGTTGATGGAATCCGTACGGATGCTCCCAGTTCAATTTTATCTTCCGAGATACTTTCAACTAAGCTACCTAGTCCACTTCGGCAAGAAGTTAACGCGGGTCAGCCCAATGATGTGGTGGAATTGGTAAATCAATTGGAATGGAATCGATTGACTGCCCTGTTGCGTATTGAAGAGATAAATAATCGTCGGGCTGAGATGAAGAGAAGTCGACTCTTTGCGCAATTGGCAAACGAGCGCGGGCCATGGGGTTATAGTGTTGATCACAAGAAAGAGATATACTGGACGTTGGATGACAATGAGCTCAACACCCATTTGAAGCTCCGCTTGAAGAGAAACATCTTCGGCACCCGCCACACCATAGCCTCTTTCAAAGCTTCTGGCAAGTTTGAGAGTTTGAGTGATGATAATACTGAGTTGGTCGATGCAAGTCCTCGGGGATGGGTTGAAATTGATCTCAAGAAGTTTAAACCGATCACTCCAGGAGGAAGCAAAAAGAGGCATTTGGCCAATGAGGACGAAAATGAAAAGGACGACGAAGATTTTTCAGACGGAGAGGAGGACGCACAAGGAGAGGATGCTCACGCAATGGACTCAATACTTCCTGGTGATTCTGACGTTCTCTCTATTGATGCAGAGATAATATCTCCTGCCACAAATTCTTCTGGAGGGAAGACCTCGGGCAAGCTGGAAGTCAGTCGCTTGAAGATGTCTTTCCAGCGCCACAGCGAGTTGGCTGACTATGACTTTGAGAACAAAACAGGCAACAATGAGTTTCTTTGGGCCTGCCAATGCTTCCCCTCCATGTCTTGGTCTGGCAGCGATATCACCGGAGTGTATCGTCGCCACTATCAGCTCCGCTATGTGGCTTTGGAGGTGTTCTTCACAAATCGCACCAGTCTCTTCTTCAATTTGTTTGAGAGCAATGCTGCCAAACGAGTTTATTCCTTTCTTGTGCGAAGAATGAAGACACCCAATCTGAATATGATCTTTACTGGTCGTCCTCAGAATGCGATCAGTCGAGTGTTTACAGCCTCTGGATTGACTCTGACTCAGGCTTGGGTGGCTCGCAAGATTTCCAACTTTGACTATTTGATGTTCTTGAATTTCATCGCTGGCCGCTCATATAACGATCTTGCCCAATATCCTGTCTTCCCTTGGGTCCTCTCCAACTACACTTCGAGCAAGATTGATCTAAGAGATCCTAAAAACTATCGGCTCTTTGATCGGCCAATGGGTGCTCAACTTGACAGCCAGAGGGACCTTCTCATGGAGAAGTATCAATCTAGTTTGCAGCTACAAGATGAAGGCATTTACCCATACAATTGTGGCTCTCACTACTCCACCTCAGCCATGGTGCTGTGGTATTTGATCAGAATGGAGCCCTTCACCTCTTATCACGTCTGGCTACAAGACGGAAAATTTGACCGTCCAGATCGACTTTTCCATAACATCGGAAGTACATTTCATGGCTGCACAACGAACACCCAGGATGTGAAAGAGTTGATCCCTGAGTTCTTTTGCAATCCAGAGTTCCTGAGCAATATTAATCATATCTGCCTGGGTACTCGCCAAGATGGTGATACTATAGACGATGTACTTCTGCCCAGATGGTGCAAAAATCCTGTTGATTTCGTTCGAATTCATCGTGATGCTTTGGAGAGCGAATATGTTAGCAGCCAACTACATAACTGGATAGATTTAATCTTTGGTTGCAAACAGCGACCGCCTTATCTTAATGGCGGCAGTGAGAAGGCTGTACAAGCCTGCAACGTCTTTTTCCATCTCAGTTACGCCGATGCTGTTGATCTGGACGCCATGAAAGCCAGTGACAGTGATCTTTATGATCGAACCATTCAGCAGATCGATAACTATGGGCAAACGCCTTTGCAATTGTTCAAAAAGGAACATCCTCGACGCAAGAGCTTACTTGAAGTTGAGGATATTCTTTGGCCCATCGCATCCATTGTAGTGGGGGCTGATACCATTACCAACAGCCAGGATGCAGCATTGGAAAAGCCAAAGCGCGTCCTCTGTTATGGAGAATACAAGATTTCGAAGGTGCCAGTTATATTTTTAGCCTCCTGCAGCGAAACAGAGAGGTTAATAACAGTTGACACGAACCGCGTGCTTGGCTACCATCTGTTTCAGATGCGCAATCCTTCTCATATCCCCCCGTTCAATATCAAGCTGGACAAAACTGCAGTGACTCAAACAGGTGGTCAAGGGGGACAGCGCTCTAGTACTTCATTGATTTCTTATCTGCCGTACACTTCGGCGAGCAGGGAAAAGGTGGTGGGAGTTCCCTTTGCCTCTGCAGTTGTGTTGAATGCAAGCTTGTTAGACAATCTGTCTTCGCATTTTTCCTACGCCTCACTTGATATCGGTGGGAGACAAAACAAATCGAAGTACTTAGACGAAGAAACAAAGCTGAGAGGTAGATTGCCGGAAGAGAAACGTCCATCAAGAGCAATGTCATTGAAGCCGTCCATGAAGCTCCTAGTTCCATCTGTCGCCAGTACATCTTGGCCTGATATTGATAAAGCTACCCCCACGCCCTCCAATGAGCTATTATTTAGCCCGTTGAGCAGGAATGAGGGCAAAGAAGAACTGGATTTCCAACCCACCCCACAGTTTTCCGTGGACCAGTCGGGGAGTGAAAGCGGCGGAAATTTCAAGGAATCGCCAGCCACGGTGATTCGCAAAGTTAATCACCGCAAAGCCGACAGAGTTGATTATCACTTGAGCTCTCATCTATTTTACTGCATGGGGCCGCTGAAGCTGATCTTTAGTTGTGGGCACTGGGATAACACCTTCAAGGTCACTTTCGCTGAGACGGGCCGTCTTATTCAGTCTATTTCTCACCATCGAGAGGTGGTCACCTGCATTGCTGGAGCTTCTGACTTTGGGCGACACTGGATTGTCGTGGGATCGAAGGATTGCACTGTGACGGTCTGGGAGATCTTTCCCGAGCGAGAGACAGAGCCTGTGCATGCGACTCCTGCCCACACCCTCTATGGCCATGATGACACTGTAAACTGTCTTGTGGTGAATGCAGAGCTAGATCTTATTGTTAGTGGGTCAGATGATGGGACCATTATGATTCACTCTTTGCGAGAGGGGTCCTACATCCGCTCTATTATTGTGGGGGCGATTACTGACACTGCTTCAGTGCAGGCCTCTCCATCACAAGGTTCGCGCAAAAGCATCGCTGGCATGAGCATGGATGGTATGGTATCTCCCATGACCCCTCGTCATGCGGTACAAGCAAATACTCAATCGCAGCAGTTCACTGCTCAGCAACTGGAGAAGGCATTGTGCAGAGTGCATTTGCTGGGTCTCTCCAAAGACGGCCACATCGTGGCTTTCTCCAACGATGGACACATCTTGGCGAGCTACACGCAGAATGGACGCTACTTAAAGCTCATCCAGGTGCGAGAGCGCATTCATGCCATGTGTCTGTCTGAAGATGGCAGAACAGTTCTCACAGGTGGCGAGAGAGGCTTGGTGGTTATTCGATGGGTCCACAATCTGGCCATTGCGAGCACTGGTGCCAGGAGAGGGCTGGAATCAGTCATTGACGGAAGCAATGAGCCAGATTTCGAGCCCTTCTCTGCCCCTATTCGTAGCTTGGCCTTCACAGCGAACGAGAGGCATCTTCTGGTGGGGCTGGATAATGGTGAAGTGCGCATTCTCGCCCAGGTAATGATAGTCTCCTGGTCTGCTCTATTCCGTCTCTTACCTCCTGCTCTGACCCTCTTTCTCCTCTTCTCTTCTCGCTTTTGTTAGGATTCAGAGTACTTGAGAAGGAAGCTGCACAGACAATTGATCGAGATCGGTATGCTCTCAATCTAGTTGATTGACAACATTCACTCGTTGTTCTGTATATAGTGGATCTAGTTTGGTTTGTGTTTATAAGCACGTGTGGCCAAGGGAGATGATGAATCCCTTTTGTTGTCCATTTAAGCTGCAAGCGAGTCAATACTTTTTCTAAATTGCGCTCTGCTATCTGCTATAGTCTATTCAGTAATTTAATAGTCATAGACATGATTGATGTGGCAGTTGAAGATGTTAAATGTCGACTTTGGTGAAAGTCGAGTTGGGCTCCTTTTCTGCTGTTGAAATGTCACTTAACTTAACAAGAGAGAGGAAGGGCTGGGGGGTGACGGACAATTCGAACCATCAACCCAATCGGTCGTTGCCTCTGTTCGTCATTGAAGGATCGAGTTTTCATCTCCTCTGGGTGATGTCAAAGTCCGTAAAGTCAATAAAATCGTTGGCTCAGAAAGCTGATAACAAGAGGCCGAAACCAACGAAGGCTGGCGCGAACAAGAAGATTGCCGTGGACATCGTCACAGGCAAAGAAGAGGTCACGGTCTTCTTCGATCCTGCAAAAGTCCTTTCCTCTGATTTGGCCAATCGAGATGCTGATTGGATCGGCCTAAACTACTATGCCCCGGCTGCGATCATCAAGGAGGAAGGAGGCATCCTCACTGTCCGCCTGCCTGGCGGAGAGCTCACGAAGCTGACGGAAGCTACCAAAGTGACAACCGATGACGATGAAGGCGTAGATGACATTTTAAAGCTCAGAGACTTCTCAGAGATGTCTCTCGTCCACACTCTGCGCGTGCGCTACTCGAGGGATGACATCTACACGAATGTGGGACCAATTCTCATCAGCTTGAATCCCTACAAGATCATAGATGGACTCTACGATGAAACAACCACAGAGCTGTATCACGCGAGGAAATTGGGCGAGCTTCCTCCTCACTTGTTTGCCGTGGCGGAGGCTTGCTATCGCGCGCTGATGGAGGGCATCGCGAGCAACAAGACGAAGAGCCAGTCCATCATCATTTCTGGAGAGTCAGGTTCGGGGAAGACCGAGGCTACGAAAGTGATGATGCGCTATCTGGCATTTATTGCTGCAGCTCAAAGCAGACGCTTGGAGAGTTTCTTTGAAGTGGACGGCAATGAAGAACACGCGCACATCGGCCAGTTGGAGCAGAAAGTGCTGAACTCTAACCCCATCTTGGAGGCCTTTGGCAACGCGAGAACACTACGAAATGACAATTCATCCAGGTTTGGCAAGGTAAAGTCTTGTTTCATGCTTGGTTATGGTGCTGAGCTAATAACTAATCTGTCTCTTGCAGTTCATCAAAATCCATTTTTCCACTAACGGCAGGATCGTTGGAGCTACTATCGAGAAGTACTTACTAGAAAAGACTCGTCTCGTGCGGCAAATCGAAGGCGAAAGGAACTTCCACATCTTCTACCAATTGCTGAAGGGAAGCGACGACAGCTTCTTGGGCTATCTCGGACTGGAGAGATCGATCGATTCCTATCTATATCTTAGCGGAACCAAGCTGTCTAGTGACATTCCCAATGTTTCTGATAAGGAAGAGTGGAGGCGAACTGCAGAATGCTTGAACAGCATTACAGACGATGAGAGCATTCAGACTGGCATCTTTCGCTTGCTGGCCAGCATATTGCACTTAGGAAACATCTCTTTCCAAAAGCTTGACGTGGAAGACAATGCCCATGATGTGACGCCAGATAGCGCCAAAGCTCTGAGTGCCATGGCTGAACTGCTTCGCCTGGATCCAGCCGACATTGTGACCAGTCTGACCAAACAAAACATGTATGTGAACGGTAATGTGATTGTCAAGAGCCAGACAGTCGATCAGGTCAGTAACACCATATGCCCAGTAAATTGTTTTGTGCTGACTGGATGCGCTCTCGTCGTAATCTAATCGCAGGCTTTGGACAAGAAAAACTCCTTGGCAAAGAGCATTTATTCGCTTCTGTTCTCTTGGCTGGTTGACAAGATCAACTACACGATTAATCCATCTGACAAGCTAACTTCAGGTGTTACTTTCTTCTTTGCGTCATCATCTGCATTTCCTAACAATGAACAATCTCTTGCGCAGGTTTCATCGGACTGTTGGATATTTATGGCTTCGAGAACTTCGAGAATCTCAATAGCTTTGAGCAGCTGTTGATCAACTATGCGAACGAAAAGATGCAAAACCACTTCAACAAACATATTTTTCAAATCGAGCAAGCAGAGTATCAGCTGGAAGGCATCGATTGGTCCTACATCGATTTCAAAGATAACTTGGCCTGTATTGAGCTCATTGATGGAAAACCTCAAGGGAAAGCAGGCATTTTTCAGACTTTAGACGACTCGTCGAGCAACATTCGTCAGGATTCGAACAGCGGCTTCCTCACGGCAATCAACATGTCCTTCAGTGGCAGCACAAATGCGCCACGCCACGCCAACTATGTTTGTCCCAGATTCAATTCTGACCAGAGATTTGGCATCTTGCATTACGCCGGAGAGGTGTTCTACGAGATCGAAGGGTTTGTGGAAAAGAACAGAGAAGCCATGAACAACGATCTGAAAGACCTTCTTTCCAAAAGCGAGAACGCTCTGTTGAAGATCATTTGGAATGATTTCGCTGCCAATGAAGCCGCGAATCAAGCTGCTACTAACTCCGCGGCTGCTAATACTGCCTCTTCCTCCAACAACAGCTCGAAATTGGTGCGGAAGCCCTCCATCAATCAAATGGGCGGTGCCAATGGCGCATCCGCGAAAGTCCCTCCGCGAGCATCTTTTGTGAGTAAGTTGAAGGAAGACAGCGTGAGCAAACAATTTGTTGGTTCCATGAAGCAATTGGAAAGTATTCTTGAGACAACAGAGCCCCATTTTATTCGTTGCATCAAGCCTAATTGCTTCAAACAAGGCAATCTCTTCAATGGAATAGAGACTTTGATCCAGCTCAAATATTCAGGAATGTTGGAGACCATCCGCATTCGTCAACAAGGATATGCTCTGCGAATTGAGCACAAGGATTTTTTCCAAAAGTTTTCTTGTTTGAATCCTTCGTCACGAACCTTAAAGGAGCTTGTGGAGCATCTATCTCGCCTGTTCTCCGTCAGCGATGAGTCTTGGCAAGTTGGCGCGACCAAGATTTTCCTGAGGCGTGAACTTAGCGACAAATTAGATCAGTTGCTATGGCTGAGATGGTGTCTCTCGGTACGCGTTCTTCAACGTTTCTTTGTGAAGATTCTCAAGAGGAAGAAAGCAACACATCTTCAGGCAGTGATTCGAGGATTTGCAGCTCGCTCCAGATTTCGGAAGCTACGGCGTTCTGTGGTATTGATTCAGTCCCTTTGTCGTAGACTGAAGTGTGTTCGTCTTTTCCGAGCACAGCTGCAGAACGTTGTCGCTATTCAGAGTGTGATGAGAGGAAAGCTGGCCAGAATCCGCGTTCGAAAAAATATGAATCCCTACTGCAAGCTGGGCTATGATGAACTTACTGTGCATCTACTCAGAATGCACCAAGAGTTGGCAACGGCGTTTGCGGAAAGACAGTTTGAGCTCTGCGCACATTTAGAACAGTCGATTTCGCTAATTCTGGAAGTTCGAGAGAGCATTGGTCTTCCTCTTCGCTCGCCGGAAAGTCGCGAAGATGTCGAACTCTTTTACCTTGAAGTCAAGTTTGCTCTTGATTACTATGCAAGAAAAGATTCCAAATATGCGGAGCAGTTGGTTAGTCTACTAACTCGCTTAGAGAATCTCCGCTCCCAGTTCCCAACTGTTGAAGAAGTGAGCCAGTCGATCGAGACTGTGCAAGCGGATCTGAAAAAGGCTATGGACAGCAAACAGTTTAAAGTCTGTAGTGAGCTTCAAAACAAGCTGCTCCTTTTGGAGAAGCAATTGAATGACTTGAAACAAAAGAACAAGGCGGGCAACTTGACGGTAGAAGAGCTGAAAGCCCGCAAGGCTTCCTTGGAAAGTGACTTATCTGCTGCTCTGTTGGCGAAGCAGTTTGACGCCTGCAGCAATATCCAGTTGGAACTTGACGGGGTTGAGGCTCTTTTAAGCGAGAAGGCTCTCACGGAGAGCGAAGTCGCCGCAAAAATCGTTCGTTTGACGGCAGATTTTGAAAATTGTCTGAAGACGACAGACTTCCTGGAGATGGCGAAGCTTCATATTCACATTGAATCCCTGCGTCACCTTCAATCAAAGCCTGGAAATGAGTCCTCCGATAAGATCGTTGAGGAAGTCAAAGAGCCTGCGAAGGAAGCGACGGCTGCTTCTGTGCCTGAAGCCGAAGAGAAGCAATGGACGAGGAAGGAACTACTCAAATTAATTGATGAGCATGAGGCCAAAATCGCCGCTGCGGTCAAGCAAAAGCAATACCAACTTTGCGAGCAGTTGAATTCCGAACTCGAAACCTTGCAAATTGCTTTGAGTAAACTGCCATCAAAAGCAGATCTCAAGAAGCAGCTCTTGCAACTTGAAAAGGACTCTAAAGATGCTCTAAGCAAGAAACAATACCTGCTCTGTGACGAAATAGAAAAGAAAATCGACGAAGTGAAGGCTCTTCTCTTGACTGTGGAAGACAGCGATGACGAAGTGGAGCAAAAGAAAGAGATCCCACCTCGTCCTTCAGCTACTATCGCGGCAGCGCCTCAAACTTCTACAGTTGCAAGTAGACCCAAGGTAGCTTCAGCAGGCGAACAAGCCCCAAAGGCTAAGACTATCCCTAGCGGTAACGCCCCGTCAGTATACACTTCGATAAGCACCCGCACAACAGCAACAAGGAAACCAACAGCTGAAAACACTGAAACAGAACCATCCAGAAGCGTAATGAAGCTTCGTCCGAAGGTTCCTATCACAGCACTCGATAGCAGTACGATCTTGGAAGTAGCCTCCAAGATGGCTTTGAATCGTGTGGATGCAGCGCTGCTGTTGGGTCCAGATGGCAGCTTGTCTGGTATCATAACAGACAATGACATAACGCGCAAGGTGGTTTCTCAGTTCATCGACCCCAACACCATCACGGTCGACCAAGTGATGACTCGTAATCCCAAATGCGTTCATGTCGACGATTCCGCTTTGGATGCCCTGGAGCTGATGGTGGATAATCACTTCCGTCATTTGCCAGTGTTAGACAACAACGGAGTGGTGGTTGGGTTGCTCGACATCGCGAAGTGTCTGTATGATGCGATTTCAATCTTGGAGAAGGTGGATGAGCAAGAAGGCGATGGGGGAGACAAATCAGCAGCCGCATTGGCGCAGATGATGACGGCGGCGCTGCAGACAGGGGGTCGCAATGCTAAGAAGGGTCAGATGCTGGCTATGCAGGCGTTTATGGAGCAGATGTTCGGTGGCTCGGTGCCCACTCTGCGAAAGATTCTCTCGAGTCAGGACTTTCACAGTGTGGTGGAGGGATGCACTGTTCGCGATGCAGCCCAAATCATGGCCCGAGCTCGCAAGGGTATTTTGGTGTTAGGTGGGAGGAAAGGAAAGGATTTGGTGGGCATCTTGACTCCCAAAGACTTGCTATCACGTGTCGTGGCGAAACGTTTGGATGCTGACAGTACATTGGTCTCCGAAGTGATGACTCCCAATCCTGACTGTGTCTCCGCGGATCTGACTTTGTTGGATGCCTTAAAGGAGATGCACGACCACAAGTATTTGCATCTTCCTGTGAAGGATGAGGGATTGGATGGCAAAGTGATGGGTTTGGTGGATGTGATGGATCTGTTATGTCACAGTGCAGGTGGCGAAGGTCAGGGCAAAGGCTGGAGGGCATTCTTCAAGTCAGCCATGGTGGCGAGAGGTGATGGCGACGGCATTTCTGATACAGGCTCTGAGAGAAGCCACTCAGCTAGTACGGTTCGGAGCAAAGGCCTAGCCAACAATCCGGGTAAAAGTAACGCAGTTTCGAAGACAGCTTCCGCTGGGGAAGAGAAGAAAGCGAAAGAATTGGAGCGTCCAGTGTCGAAGCTTCGTCCGAAGGTTCCTATCACAGCACTCGATAGCAGTACGATCTTGGAAGTAGCCTCCAAGATGGCTTTGAATCGTGTGGATGCAGCGCTGCTGTTGGGTCCAGATGGCAGCTTGTCTGGTATCATAACAGACAATGACATAACGCGCAAGGTGGTTTCTCAGTTCATCGACCCCAACACCATCACGGTCGACCAAGTGATGACTCGTAATCCCAAATGCGTTCATGTCGACGATTCCGCTTTGGATGCCCTGGAGCTGATGGTGGATAATCACTTCCGTCATTTGCCAGTGTTAGACAACAACGGAGTGGTGGTTGGGTTGCTCGACATCGCGAAGTGTCTGTATGATGCGATTTCAATCTTGGAGAAGGTGGATGAGCAAGAAGGCGATGGGGGAGACAAATCAGCAGCCGCATTGGCGCAGATGATGACGGCGGCGCTGCAGACAGGGGGTCGCAATGCTAAGAAGGGTCAGATGCTGGCTATGCAGGCGTTTATGGAGCAGATGTTCGGTGGCTCGGTGCCCACTCTGCGAAAGATTCTCTCGAGTCAGGACTTTCACAGTGTGGTGGAGGGATGCACTGTTCGCGATGCAGCCCAAATCATGGCCCGAGCTCGCAAGGGTATTTTGGTGTTAGGTGGGAGGAAAGGAAAGGATTTGGTGGGCATCTTGACTCCCAAAGACTTGCTATCACGTGTCGTGGCGAAACGTTTGGATGCTGACAGTACATTGGTCTCCGAAGTGATGACTCCCAATCCTGACTGTGTCTCCGCGGATCTGACTTTGTTGGATGCCTTAAAGGAGATGCACGACCACAAGTATTTGCATCTTCCTGTGAAGGATGAGGGATTGGATGGCAAAGTGATGGGTTTGGTGGATGTGATGGATCTGTTATGTCACAGTGCAGGTGGCGAAGGTCAGGGCAAAGGCTGGAGGGCATTCTTCAAGTCAGCCATGGTGGCGAGAGGTGATGGCGACGGCATTTCTGATACAGGCTCTGAGAGAAGCCACTCAGCTAGTACGGTTCGGAGCAAAGGCCTAGCCAACAATCCGGGTAAAAGTAACGCAGTTTCGAAGACAGCTTCCGCTGGGGAAGAGAAGAAAGCGAAAGAATTGGAGCGTCCAGTGTCGAAGCTTCGTCCGAAGGTTCCTATCACAGCACTCGATAGCAGTACGATCTTGGAAGTAGCCTCCAAGATGGCTTTGAATCGTGTGGATGCAGCGCTGCTGTTGGGTCCAGATGGCAGCTTGTCTGGTATCATAACAGACAATGACATAACGCGCAAGGTGGTTTCTCAGTTCATCGACCCCAACACCATCACGGTCGACCAAGTGATGACTCGTAATCCCAAATGCGTTCATGTCGACGATTCCGCTTTGGATGCCCTGGAGCTGATGGTGGATAATCACTTCCGTCATTTGCCAGTGTTAGACAACAACGGAGTGGTGGTTGGGTTGCTCGACATCGCGAAGTGTCTGTATGATGCGATTTCAATCTTGGAGAAGGTGGATGAGCAAGAAGGCGATGGGGGAGACAAATCAGCAGCCGCATTGGCGCAGATGATGACGGCGGCGCTGCAGACAGGGGGTCGCAATGCTAAGAAGGGTCAGATGCTGGCTATGCAGGCGTTTATGGAGCAGATGTTCGGTGGCTCGGTGCCCACTCTGCGAAAGATTCTCTCGAGTCAGGACTTTCACAGTGTGGTGGAGGGATGCACTGTTCGCGATGCAGCCCAAATCATGGCCCGAGCTCGCAAGGGTATTTTGGTGTTAGGTGGGAGGAAAGGAAAGGATTTGGTGGGCATCTTGACTCCCAAAGACTTGCTATCACGTGTCGTGGCGAAACGTTTGGATGCTGACAGTACATTGGTCTCCGAAGTGATGACTCCCAATCCTGACTGTGTCTCCGCGGATCTGACTTTGTTGGATGCCTTAAAGGAGATGCACGACCACAAGTATTTGCATCTTCCTGTGAAGGATGAGGGATTGGATGGCAAAGTGATGGGTTTGGTGGATGTGATGGATCTGTTATGTCACAGTGCAGGTGGCGAAGGTCAGGGCAAAGGCTGGAGGGCATTCTTCAAGTCAGCCATGGTGGCGAGAGGTGATGGCGACGGCATTTCTGATACAGGCTCTGAGAGAAGCCACTCAGCTAGTACGGTTCGGAGCAAAGGCCTAGCCAACAATCCGGGTAAAAGTAACGCAGTTTCGAAGACAGCTTCCGCTGGGGAAGAGAAGAAAGCGAAAGAATTGGAGCGTCCAGTGTCGAAGCTTCGTCCGAAGGTTCCTATCACAGCACTCGATAGCAGTACGATCTTGGAAGTAGCCTCCAAGATGGCTTTGAATCGTGTGGATGCAGCGCTGCTGTTGGGTCCAGATGGCAGCTTGTCTGGTATCATAACAGACAATGACATAACGCGCAAGGTGGTTTCTCAGTTCATCGACCCCAACACCATCACGGTCGACCAAGTGATGACTCGTAATCCCAAATGCGTTCATGTCGACGATTCCGCTTTGGATGCCCTGGAGCTGATGGTGGATAATCACTTCCGTCATTTGCCAGTGTTAGACAACAACGGAGTGGTGGTTGGGTTGCTCGACATCGCGAAGTGTCTGTATGATGCGATTTCAATCTTGGAGAAGGTGGATGAGCAAGAAGGCGATGGGGGAGACAAATCAGCAGCCGCATTGGCGCAGATGATGACGGCGGCGCTGCAGACAGGGGGTCGCAATGCTAAGAAGGGTCAGATGCTGGCTATGCAGGCGTTTATGGAGCAGATGTTCGGTGGCTCGGTGCCCACTCTGCGAAAGATTCTCTCGAGTCAGGACTTTCACAGTGTGGTGGAGGGATGCACTGTTCGCGATGCAGCCCAAATCATGGCCCGAGCTCGCAAGGGTATTTTGGTGTTAGGTGGGAGGAAAGGAAAGGATTTGGTGGGCATCTTGACTCCCAAAGACTTGCTATCACGTGTCGTGGCGAAACGTTTGGATGCTGACAGTACATTGGTCTCCGAAGTGATGACTCCCAATCCTGACTGTGTCTCCGCGGATCTGACTTTGTTGGATGCCTTAAAGGAGATGCACGACCACAAGTATTTGCATCTTCCTGTGAAGGATGAGGGATTGGATGGCAAAGTGATGGGTTTGGTGGATGTGATGGATCTGTTATGTCACAGTGCAGGTGGCGAAGGTCAGGGCAAAGGCTGGAGGGCATTCTTCAAGTCAGCCATGGTGGCGAGAGGTGATGGCGACGGCATTTCTGATACAGGCTCTGAGAGAAGCCACTCAGCTAGTACGGTTCGGAGCAAAGGCCTAGCCAACAATCCGGGTAAAAGTAACGCAGTTTCGAAGACAGCTTCCGCTGGGGAAGAGAAGAAAGCGAAAGAATTGGAGCGTCCAGTGTCGAAGCTTCGTCCGAAGGTTCCTATCACAGCACTCGATAGCAGTACGATCTTGGAAGTAGCCTCCAAGATGGCTTTGAATCGTGTGGATGCAGCGCTGCTGTTGGGTCCAGATGGCAGCTTGTCTGGTATCATAACAGACAATGACATAACGCGCAAGGTGGTTTCTCAGTTCATCGACCCCAACACCATCACGGTCGACCAAGTGATGACTCGTAATCCCAAATGCGTTCATGTCGACGATTCCGCTTTGGATGCCCTGGAGCTGATGGTGGATAATCACTTCCGTCATTTGCCAGTGTTAGACAACAACGGAGTGGTGGTTGGGTTGCTCGACATCGCGAAGTGTCTGTATGATGCGATTTCAATCTTGGAGAAGGTGGATGAGCAAGAAGGCGATGGGGGAGACAAATCAGCAGCCGCATTGGCGCAGATGATGACGGCGGCGCTGCAGACAGGGGGTCGCAATGCTAAGAAGGGTCAGATGCTGGCTATGCAGGCGTTTATGGAGCAGATGTTCGGTGGCTCGGTGCCCACTCTACGAAAGATTTTGGATGGAGCTGTGTTGCCTTCTATTCGAGAGAGCGCCAATGTTCGTGAGGCTTCGTGCTTGATGGTTAAGTACAGGAAGGGTTTGCTTGTGTTAGGAGCTGATGAGGAGGTGGTAGGTATTGTTACTCCGAAGGACTTGCTTATGCGGGTGGTTTCCAAGAATAGACCCGCAGATCTTACTGCTGTATCTAGTATTATGACTCCCAATCCTGACTGTGTCTCCGCGGATCTGACTTTGTTGGATGCCTTAAAGGAGATGCACGACCACAAGTATTTGCATCTTCCTGTGAAGGATGAGGGATTGGATGGCAAAGTGATGGGTTTGGTGGATGTGATGGATCTGTTATGTCACAGTGCAGGTGGCGAAGGTCAGGGCAAAGGCTGGAGGGCATTCTTCAAGTCAGCCATGGTGGCGAGAGGAGATGGTGACTCTGTGTCCGATATCAAATCTCACTCTGATTCTTTCGTTGGCAGTCATCAACCTTCTCTTATTCGAGCGAAGTATGCTTTGGAAATGAACTCTGAAAGATTGTCAATTCATTCTCCGGATGACTTCACAATCCAGTCCAATGCCAAAAGAGAGTTATTTGCAACCGAATATGATTTTAAAGTTACTGACAAAGATGGCAATATTCACAAAGTGCGTTGCGTCCCCAAATCTTTGGCAGACTTGAGAGCCGCAGTTGCTGAAGTGCTTAAATGTCCCGTGGACAACACTCTGATCAAGTACGTTGATGAGGACAAAGACGAGGTTATGCTGAACAACGATCAAAACCTCCACGATGCTGTCCTTGCCGCTAAAGCTATGGGTTTGTATGCTTTGAAGATCGTCGCTGTTTCCAACATTGCTTCGGAGTCTGTGAAAGCTCCTCTCCCTTCCGATACCCCTCCCCCTGCTCCGACATCGAGTGGTAGCAGCAGCTGGTTAATACTTGGAGGAGCTGCTGCAGCGGGTCTTTTGGGTTTGGCTGCGTTCGTTTTTGCTAGAAAAAGATAAATTGTCTGGTCTTCTGCTGTGCAGGTATTGTATGCGTGTGTTTGATCCACCTAGTTTACCAGTCTCACACCAAATTTAACCCTGAATCATCGATTGAAAAAAACACTCTTGGCCCTTAAATCATACTCTTAGAACTAGCGGTGCAAACAATAACTTACTTTATCTACACGAAACATAACATCATCCTGGGTCCTGGCATTCTAAGACAATCCTTATCGAGGTCATGTCGACATCAATGGGCTAGCGACCAGAGCGCTCAGTATTTGCTGCCCGTTCTTTGCTATTGCCAAGAGAGACACTAGAACGAGAGCGGTTGGCTTCGATACGCTCGCCAGCCAATTTAAGATTCATACCGGATCGTTTTCTTGCGGCCTCAATCACTGCCTCATTTAAGTTCGTTCCTGAGATTTTTCTCATGACATCTACAGCTACATCATTGATACTAATACTACCTCTGCCTGATAAATTTGCACCGGAAAGCTTGCGCATGGCATCAATTGCCACGGAAGCAAGTGCCTGGGCCTGTTTGGCACGGTTGGTGCGCCAATCGCGTAACGAAATAAGACTGTTGTTGAGAGAGACGAGAGCCAGACTTTCGCGTGGTTTGCTCAACCAAGGATGTGCCAATGCCTGGTCCACTGTATACCTTTGCGAAGGATCCACGACCAGAAGCTTGCTGATGAGATCCTTAGCCTCGGACGAAATCTGTGACCAATTTTCCGGATGAAACTCATAAGCTGCACGTAAAATCCGGGCATATATTGTCTTTTGGTCATCGTCAGGTTCATAGAAAGGTGGATATCCACCCAAGAGCATGTAGAGAATGACACCCATCGCCCACATGTCAACTGGGGGTCCATGAGGTTTGCGCTCGATCATCTCAGGAGAAACATAGCCTGGCGTACCCACGGTCTGCTTGCTCGGTCCACTTTGTACAGTGCTGGAATCAACACAAAATCCAAAGTCGGCGAGTTTGAGGCTAACGTCGTCGTCTCGACTGACGAGAAGGATATTCTCTGGCTTGATGTCCCTGTGCACCAGTCCCTTGTCATGAATATACTTTAACGCATGGAACATGATTATGGCTAAGTCTCGCGCTTCGCCTTCTGTGTACGAAGCTTTCTCCACAAGTCGATCGAAGAGCTCTCCGCCGCCCACGTACTCCAAGACGAGATAGTACAAATTGGGCTCCTCAAAGAAATCCAGCATCTTGACGATGTTGGGATGGTCGAGTGTGCGCAAAATAGCAACCTCGTGAAGAAAGGCATCAATGTCTTTGGGATGAAGTTTCAAGCGGTTCACAATCTTCACGGCGACCTTCGCGCCAGTCTTTAGATTATAGGCCGTTTTAACTACCGAGAAGCTGCCCTGGCCCAGCGGCTCGCCGAGGGAATAGAACTCTGAGAATTTACGCATTGTCACTTCAACCTTTTTCGCGGATGAGGATGATGAGGAAGTAGGCGGAGTGAATTCTTCCGGCTTGTTCGTTGCTTCGGCGCTGTGCGCCTCTTTGCTCTGAAGAACACAAAATTGTTACAAGTATGAATATGATTATCGGAGAAAAATGGAGGTTATCATCAAGAAAAACGCCCTACCCCATGACATCCCATCGAACTGCTTGTTCACAGTTGATTGTTAATTAGCGTAGAAGGCACAAGAAGGCATCGTTCATCCCACCACAACAGAAACAGAAACACGAACAGCCCAACAATATTCGGAAAACCGGAAAATCGGGAAATCGCCGGTGAACACGGAACTGCGAAATCCGGAAATCTATTCGAATTCGGGACTGAAAATTGAATCGAATTGGTCATGGAGGTGCTCGTGAGTGAAGCCAGGTCGTTGCTGGACGCCGAGACACTGGTCTCTACCACAACTCTCGCTAATAACTTTCAAATTTCCTTATCCAAGGCCGCTCATTGCCTGTCGCTATTGCGCGCAACGGAGACTTCACTTGTGACTGTCTTTCTGATTAGCGGTATTGATGATAGTGCAGCACTCAGATATCTCGTTGCCTCAGGCGAGGAAGAAGCAGCCCAGGCTGAGGATTCCCTTGTGATTGTTCTATCGAAAGGACTATTCGCCCTTGGCAAGATATCATCCCTTGCGGTCGCTTACACAAATCAAGTGGAAGCTTATTTGAAGCAGGGAGGACCCTTTCTTTTCGGTGGAGAAAGAATCAAGGCGCGCGGCAGCTGCTTGCGACATGATCGCCAAATTTTGCCCTCATTGTCGTCCTCAGGCTCCTCCAATCCCTATACCACTACTTTCCCCGCCTGTGGGACTGTTGCAACTAGCGAACATGCCAAGTCTACTTCGTTGAAAGCTGCGCCTGTTCCGTCTCAAGCGTTTTCTTTCTTTTCCCGCGCCTCGACAGATCTCTCGAACCCACAAAAGAGAGAGATTTCCGTGAAGCAGAAGGACAGTGACGACGAAGTGGAATGGGAGGATGAGAGGAACACTGGAAAGACTTCCAAGCGCAAGGGAGAAGAGGATGGCGTCAAAGAAGAAAAAGAAGAAGGATCTAATCGTAAACATGAGGAAACGAGTAGTCAACAAGTCAATCTCAGTCGAGAGGAGGATGAAGAAAAGATGAGCTCTGACAGTGAGGAGGAAGCGAAGGAGTCCAAGAAGAAGCGTTCACGGAAGAAGGCTTCTGTTCCTCACAAAGATTACTCTACTCGTGGTGCCATGGATGACTTCGTGCAGGATGCTGTTATTGCTCAGCATCGCCTCGACGAGGCCGCAGGTGGACCTCCAAAGAAGAAGACACGCAAACTTGTCGAGAAGGTGAGGACCAGCAGCTCTTCTCTCTGTTTGTCCATGGAACATTTCTTAATCTCATCTCTACTTCTAGATGTTCACGGACGAGAAAGGCTACTTTGTTACTGAAATGGTGTATGAGGAAGTAACAGACGATGAAGCGAATGCTCCCTCTGTTCCTGTTGCCAAGCCGGAGAGTGCGGCTGCGGATAACCCACCCGGAAAAGCTGATAAATCATCAGCTAAAAGCAAGAAAAACAGTGCGAGCAACGCCTCAAACGCTTCCATGCAGAAGAGTATGATGTTTTTTCTAACAAAGAAGTAAAGTGTACACAGGTTTAGTTTTACGTTTGGATTAGGATTCGGATTGGATTAGGGTCACGATTTAAGACACCGCTTGCATTGAGGACAGACAGGTGCTCTAATACAGTCGGGGCCCCCCTTAAGTTCCGACCCTGGAAGAGATTAACACTAAATTAGCAGAAGTTCGGAAACGGCATATTCAAATCACTGACGAACTTCAATTTAGTTCATCTCACCACCACAAAACAACCTTACGGTTAGGGTTAGGGTTAGGGTTAGGGTTAGGGTTAGGGTTAGGGTTAGGGTTAGGGTTAGGGTTAGGGTTAGGGTTAGG